>JAZGTK010003562.1:0-27001 GCA_036877625.1 Ambastaia sidthimunki
TAGTTGTACAATCTCTGCAGGTTTACTGTTTAACATCAGCTGAGGTGAGCTCTGAATGGAACAAAGCCAGAGAGACTGATTCTCAGTACACTCAAGAAATGTAAGCATTTATTGTTATCCCTATTTGTTTTTATTGCTTAATTTATTGCTTTCATTATCATTTTTGATCTTTTGAACAGTCTTGATGCGCTTATGCTAAGATTTGTTTACCATTCAGAAACAGGACAAACTTCCATTTGAAGTCATCTGTGATGCACTTTTCAAAAGAAAAGCTCCCCCACCGAATCAGTCCATGCAAAGCGTAAGAAAACTACTGTTAATGCATAAGTGTGTAGCTGCATGATGTACTTTTGATCTTCTTTTGTGATAAAGCAACCACTTTCATCCACCAATTTTTTGTACGAGTTGGACAAAGTCACGCAAGATGTCCTAATGGTACCATTTCCATTTTATGTAAAAATCTCCTTCAAGCATTTTGTTATGAAAATAGAATGTATGGGGATTTGCTCCTACATAAGAGCTTTTACATATAACATTTCCAACAAATTATTGTAAGTGTAAGTAGTGTGTGTGATCTCATGGGTTATTTTGCGTCCTAGGCTGTTCTCGACTCACAGAAGACCAGCGTCCCTGGAGATCTTATATCTATTCCTGGAGCTAAAGAAAAGATACCCTTTTTTCCACACGGTTAGAAATTTTACCCCTGTTTGTACATTGAACTTTTATTTGTTTAGTTTAGTTTTCTTTTGCTTTGATTCTTGGGAAATGTCATGTCTTGCTTTGAGCCACCAACCATCAGAGCTTATATTTCTCATATATTTCCTAAATGTCTTTCTTTATAGCAAAGCATTTAAAACATTACAGCAAGAAATCCAGATCAAGTCTGTAATTTTAATAAGCTCAGCCTAATGTTTGTATATTAATCTATTGACAATAAATGGAACCGTTTCATGCTTATTGAAGACTGACTGGACCTGTGTGCATGCAGTGAATAGAAACGCATCAAAGAATGTTATTTTGTTTTGATGCGTTTGCAGCTTAGTGTTCATAAAAGTCTAAGCTTTCAAACAAGGTTAACAGAGACCCCTGCAGATGAAATAATGTGTGATTCAAAGAGATATTCCTAGAAGTTAATTTAAATGCATCATGAAATGCTAAATAACATTGCATAACTCCAATGTCAGAAATGTGCTCCTGCTGATCGTTGAAACTAGTTTAGTAAATCTGCTAATGCATTGCACAGTATTCTAACAGCTTAATTTCATTAACCTCTTTAATACATCGAGCTCACAAGAAGTCTTAACATGGTGGAGCTGAGAAAACTCAGACGACAGTTCATCAGTTACACCAAGATGCATCCAACTGAAAACATTGGACAGGTTGCCAGTATGTTTGTGCAATATCTTAATAAGAGTAACTATTCCCACCATTGCATTTTTTAAAATTGTAGTAAAATCACATATTGTTTTTAAGTTACTTTTTAACAATGCATTTGTTTTAAGTGCAATAAAATTTGAAATCCTTTATCATGTCGTTCTATATGCATTTGAAAACGTATACAGGTGATTTAAAAAGACGCATCAAAAGAAACTTCTATGGCAATACTTGCTTATGAATGAGGCATCGTGAATGAAGAATATTATCCAAAGAAAAGAAAGAATTTAGAAACAATATAGCAATTTAGCCTATGCATTTATGTGGCCTTTATGAACTTTTGATTGATTGATACAGTGAGACATAAGGACAGAAAATTATGGGAAAATAGCATCAGAGAACTTCATGCCAGAATTGAACTCACATAATTAATATTAGCACGTAAAGCATGTCTGCTAACTGTTAGGTCATGAGTTCAGCGCTTCAGAGATTGTTGCGTTTTCTCTATTTTTTTCTTTGTCTTGACATTTTGCCCACATCCTGTTTTTTTAAGAATGTGTTTAACTGTCTAGAAAAAGATTTGCTGGAAACTCCATTGATATCCTTCGAATTCATATCTTGCCTTAAAAACTGAATGTTTGTGTCTAAAATTGTGGTTTACAAACCTTGAAATCACTGCACACTTTGACATTAAACGTGTACCTACAGATGTTTTCTCACTACATATGCTGAGCATAATGAAGTAAAGTTTAATGAAGTAAAGCATTAAACTTACTGAGACACTGACTTTTAGTGTTTTTCATGCAACATTTTGTTTATGCCTCAGGAAAGATTCCAGCACTTAGTGTCCTATTGACTATTAGTGAGTCACTGGGGAAAATCAGGCCAGCTGTTTATGTGCAAAAATTAAAGTGGTAAATATGATTTGAAAACATTAGACACTTTCTCATGACCTCTCGTGCTCTAGTGAAAGTGGCAACAGGGCAACAATTTGTTACATCTTAACTATTGTCAAGAATTTTATTTAAGTATTTCACACACACTTTACTATATACTTTTTCCATTCAGTAACAAGGTAATTGTAGTAAAATAAATTCAAATAAAATACTGTCAAATAAAGTCTCCAGTTCAAAGTCTATATCCAGTAATCCAATGTTTGACCTTCTTACCCTTTTAAGCTCCAACAGATCTATTCTCAGATGGCAGTCATGTTATTTTACAGGCATGTTTAACATGTTCGTAGTATGTACTTAGTGTGTAACAATATAATTACTAGGTATGTACTATGCAGTTAGCAGTATTTTGTTGGGAAAAAGGGAAAAATGTTGTAAGTACACTATTACGTGCACGAACTGTAAACTGAAGTGTAACGGCAAAGTATTTAATTGCCTGAAACTGTGAGAAAAGGATTATGTGCTGCCACCTTCTGGCAAAAAAGATTAACACTTGTACGACTTGTACGGATTAGCACTTGTAAGTGTTGTACGGTCTTTTGTTTTCAATGACTGAATTATTGAAATTGAATATTCTAATAAGCAGCACTTGTTATAAATACTTTAAAAAGCAGCGGTACATGTCAACTTCACAAAAGTATTGTCAAAGATACAGTAATATGCCTGCAAGGTTTAAGAAATTCACAGCAAGTTGTATGTACAATAAAATATAGTTTATTAATTTTAATATCAGCAGGTTAATGATGATGGAGGATAACAGGAATAACTGATCATTTTTCTTTAAAAAGAATCTGTGACTGTACATATGTACTTTTAATAACAATCAAAACTTTAATTAAAAAGATCTGTAGAAACACTTGTACCAGTTCTAAATGTTAAACCCACATAGCCTGTAAAATATATATTTTGTTTAATATTCATTCCACACTGCAAGAATGTTGTAAAATCATCTAACAAATAAATCTCTAATTTTCAATTATTTCTGTGATGTATAACATGATTGGAGAGCTGTCTATCAATCATCTGATTGGTTAAAAATAGTATCTTCTTTGTCTTTGGTTACTTTTTCTCCTTCTCGTTGGTTTTCTTTGACGCTGTTTTACACGTATTGGTGTATTTGTGCTTGTCGTTCCTGTGTACAAAATAAAACACAGCAAAGGTCCACATGGAGTTCACTGAAGTGCAAGAAATGGCAATAAATTATAAACCCACCATATTTTAGGGTTGTCAGCAAGTGAACAGTTAGTTTAAATGTACCTGTGATTACATTTAGAGAGTATATAAGTCGTCTTTAAATCAAGTGTGATGTCATAACACATGTATCCAATAGAATGTTTGTAATCCTTAAAATGAAGTAGAATGGTCTGAACCTGCTGTAGGGTTTATTTGGTTTGGGAAGGAACATCAGGTTGTGAGTATAAGAATATACCTGCTCATCTTGACTTTGTTCCTACAGCCCTGTCCACCCTCCCAATGGCTTGTGAAGGTTGCTCTGGTCATCATACCTCCACAGCCCACACATGGTTTACTGTTGCTGTATGGCTAAAAAGAAAAAACAAGGTTAAATGTTTTATGTTACACACAACCTTAGAGAAACCAAACTGTCAACTTATTAGTCACTATACTGCATCTCCAAGTGTTTGACACTAAAATAAAATAATTATAAATAAATTACCACATAGTTAGGTACATTGTATCTATCCCCTCCAGGAATATAGGATTTATTTTAAGCAATATTCAATATTTTAAAATACAAGCATATTTTAAATGTGATCTGAAAATATAGATTTTTTTCCCTTTGCAAAGCTGGAAATAATAAGACTCCTACAGTGAACCCAGGTGTGTGTGCATCTGTAATGTGAAGTCAGTCTTCATGTCTTCTACTTTGACCTGGAGAATGTGGGTCACATCATATACCCACATCGGTGTAATATTCCCATTGTTTCAAAGAGCTCAAATAGGCATGAAACTTTTCCTCATTATTTTCAAGATAATCCACAATCTTGTTTGTCTGGCAGGGTTAGGGCAGCTGACCTGTTCTTTGGCACAATAACCACAGATCATCCTGCTGGCCATCTCCATCAGATGGTCCTGATCTTCATCATGGCACACGTCACATGGGTAAGCCCGACCACAGCAAGGAAATCTGGCAGGAGAAACCATCAATGAAAGATCCAAAATTGTTTCAACCTGACTGACCAAACGGTCCTGGCAAGCTCAAATGTACGCAAAACCATTTGATATAAAAGAAACCTATTGAAGCCCCATTATGTGTCTATAATGCTATTGTGTGTTACCTTAGCCACCGGTGACTTTGTTTGTAGTGCTTGCAAGCACCTTTATCAGGTAGAGGTTTCCCCTGTTGAACTGCTGGATCTCTGTATCGCCGAGGGTAGGGAGCCACTGAACCTTTAAATAAAATAAGTGCTCATAGCCAGACTAATAGTTTGTAACCAGAATATAAACTCAAAAGAACCAATAGCTGTACTGTCAATGGGAACTATGCAGTATAACACAAGCTTGAGACCTGTCAGATTTCTGGGCTCTGGCTGAATGAACTGAAAGCGTGTAGCCTCCACAAAAATGCTCAGTTTGGTGTGACAATGTTGGCAGTTTTGTTCCCTGTTTTGCCCATAGCTCAGGTTCTAGAGTTAAAAAAGTTTGCTAATATTATCAAATGCTTTTCTATTATTTAAAGGGATAGTTCATCCAAAAATGAAAATTCCATCATTACTTTTTCTCTTTTAAAGTCCTATAAATTAGGTTGCATATACTTGATGTAGCATGACAAATAGTCACCAATGTTTATGTGCTTTTAACAACTACATTTTTGACTTCTTTTAAACTTTTGCTATATGGAAAAAGTACAATCAACATCTTTTTTTGTATTCCACAAAGAAGTGTAAATGATGACAGAATGTTCAATTTTGGCTGAACTATTACTTACTAAAACACTGTCAGTATTCAATGAAGAACAATGAATGTAAAATGTAACAATGTATGTAAATCTCCTATAAACTGTTCTCAGACCTGAATCGTGTCCTCATTGTTGCAGATAAGGCAGCCGACACTGAACTCAGAGTCCTGCAGTATCAGATCTGCAGCCACAGCTCCATTAAGGTCCAGATAACCCAAAACATCACAGTAGTGGTGCAGCATACTGGGCCTGAAGGCAGCCCTGATTCCTGCTCCACATTTCTCACAGTGAGCTGTACAGCCCAGATGGCCATTCAGGGTCAGGTCTGCATTCACTTTACATCTACAGCGCAAAAGAGGGTAAATCAGGAGGGTAAAATGCTCTTGTCTGGGGGCAGTTTGTGATAAATCAGCTGTTTAAAGATATTAGAGGCCTCATTTACACCTGGCAATAACATCCATCCTGGGAACTGAATCAAAAGTGGATAATGCTAAATACAGGTGTGAACACATTCCAAAACGTTTTGTGATCCCATAATGTGAAGCACACACATCTCGAGTTTTGTTAGTAAATTTTCAGAATTCAGCTCTAAACGTATGTTTACGCATATAAGTTTAAGTATTTTTGGCAGCAGTAGTGTGCAGAACTTGTGATAAGTAGTAAGAACTCGTGGATTAAATATTACAAGCAGTCACAGGAGATGCAATTTAAATAGATGTTAATACCAGGTGTAAATGGGCACCTGTCTTGACCACCTGTACCAGGATCATCCAAGACGGATGTTAAAACCAGGCATAAACATCTGGACACCTCTATAATTAAAATCTTGATTTGAAAACAGGCCTGAAATTTACCGGTTACACCGCAGGGACACTGAGATCTGTCTGGCTGCCACAGTAGCTGTTTGTTCTCCCAGTCTCAAGCCCAGCAGTTTGATCTCAGTCCCTCTCCGTCGCTCTCTTGTCTTTATGTTCTCCACCTGCCGGTCACCTTCCTCTCCATCACTACCGAGAGAAGTCACCTCATCCTCCACCTCTACAACAACTTCATCATGCCTGTCCTCCACCTCTTCTTCTGAAGCTGTCGTTAATGACACTATACGCTGAGATGTGTCTGATTTTTTGCCTGCGTTCTTGAAAACTGTGACCATGAGTTGCTCATAGGGGACAAACTGTATTCCAGCCCTCTCTAGGTCAATGTCTTTTTTCAACTGGAAGGGAGGTAATTTGTATTAGATCCAGTTTTACTAGATCATTGTTAAAGTGGATTTTCTCATGACAGATGGAATTATAAAGGAAAGAGGCTCAGTCTCACCTGTCTGGCTCCATCTGTGAAGAGTTTCTCCATGCTACGATCCAACCAGAGCAAGAATGGTCTGAGGAGCAACTCAACCCTCCCCATCAACTGATTAGTGGCATGTTTGGCCTTCAGCCACTCCTCTGAGGCTTTCTGCACATGCCTGCAAACACAACATACAATACATACCGTTATTCCCTTATATATGTAAATATATATGTTAAATATGTATTCATTATTCCAATCAATATAACCAAAACCAAGAGATGTTCCTCTGACCTTCCCATTAGTGGTGGTAAGTCCTGGTCCTCTGGCACATCGAGAGTGAACACCTGTGTTACATTATTGTTTGGTTTATGTAAAGCAAAAAACATTAATAAATAATAATTCGTATAAAATTTGAATGCACACCTCTTGAGGGTAATTCTCAGGAAAGCTGACCATGATGTCCATTTCATTTAGGTCAAACGGCTGCAAAACAGAAAATATTTATCATTATAAAACGAAAGGTAGTTATCAATAAATCAAATTATCCCTAACAATTTTTTCAAGAATATGATAACATCATACACACATATACACACAAAAAGTAAAAACTGTAAATCTGTAAAATCACTTTTTTTAAACTTATAACTGATTTACCCTGACTGCTCACGTGTTCACATGTTTATAGACACGTTTTCTCATGTCTATAAATGTTTCATGCAGGTGGATTGATTCAAAACACACACGTGACCAAAGCCAAAAGTCCAAAGTTTAAAAGAGTTATAAAAAAGCACACAACCTGAGTTAATACATTCATGACCTTATTTACAGTCGTAACACATTCGGCTGTATTTTTTTGATACAAAGGTTTGGAAAACACAGTATTCCTTATATTCCACTCGACTAACACATTCCAGAATAGACACACATTTGTACGTACGCTAATCTACTCTGTAGTCTAGATAATAAGTCTTACCCAGTCAGGGTCTGTGGCTTGAACCGTCATTCTGTAGTAGGTTAACTTCCCATCTTCTCTCTCCTGCACTATAAGTTTTTCTTTAGGAAATCTCTTCATCAGCTGAGCTATCTCAGACTCTCTCAGCTGCTTGCAGACCTCATCAGTGAGATCAGCCAGTTTGACCTGCTCTTGAGCTGGACTTACAGCTGGAGCTAAAGGCCTGATGCTGCTCTTCCCTGTTGGTCCATGAGGCTGGTCCTCCACTGGTGGAAACTGCTGCGGGTGCCAGAAGCGACAGCGGTTATCCATAGCACAAAAGCCAGACAGGAAGTAGCGGCAGGGTCTTCTGACTCTTTCTTGCTTCATGGGAGCCGTTTTGTGGCTTGATGGAGAAGACTGGTTCTCTTTAACAGGTTGGCTGCTATCATCTGACGCTTGCTGTGGGTCTGATGTGGATTCCTCTTCTTTGTGGTCCGTCTTTAGATCTGCGCTGTTCTCTGCCTCTTTCGCACCTGCGGCCGCTGCTCTCTGATGAAGAAAGCGACACTTTTTACCGTAATAGCATCGTCTGCCCTTAGAGTAAAAACGGCACCGCTGCTGCTCCTGACAGGCCTTTTGTGCACCATCCTTATTACTGATCTCCTCTGGTTTTGTGTTGTCCTGTTCAGTTTCAGCTGACAAGAATGAAGAGGTTGGATCATCCTCAGGCTGGTTCCCCTCCAATGACTGTGCATCCAAAACAACACAAGATGATCAGAGTGTTTGTCATATGATTTTTATTAAAAGGGAGATGCATTCACAACATTATTATAATAAAGCTATTGCAGTTATTTTACGCTATTTTTAGCTTCTAGCTAACTTGTTTAAAAGTCTATTAGATAAGTATCAGTATCTGGTCAGTATCTGAATGTGTTTGCATAACATCTGACAACGCACATTGAACTCGTTAATTTCAATGAACTCGCACGTACACACAACTGGAATAAGGAAGTGCTTTTTACTGTAGATTTAACTTCATTTTATCCCTAAACTTATTTAACGTTTCATTGAGCAAACGTGTTGTTATGATTTACGTTTTTGTGATCGCACAGGTCACATTGACAAACGTTTTGTAAAATAACATTGCCCAAATTATTTATGGGATTTTGCTTTTTTATTTATTTACAAATGTTACTCAATTCAGATTATTAATCACACTAACCTGCACCACATCCGCACTTTCTGCCTCCATTAAATCGGACACCACCTGTCAATATAAGCTATTCAACGTTTCAGTAAGTTATTGCGGACTGTCACTGTGATTTAAGGACTGCGGTGACTCGTGATGTTCACATAAACACATGAGTGTGTAACAAATCTAACTTCCTCTAGGGGGCGCATGGCTGAATCTTCTATTGACCCACATTCAAATCTAAAGACGATTTTTAATGTACTGGTAACATTTACCTAAAAATCAGTAATCTTATAAATATGTCAATTTAATATATTGATACGTGACATGCAAATCAAAATTTACATCAGCAATCTCTGTAAAATATTTTATAAAGCCTTATATTGTAATCATGAACAATTGTAATTGGTCCAGGCTAAAAACGCTGAGAAAAGTGACATATACCACGTGACAACGCGGGGCATTTGCGGGGGGCATTTTCTGTAAGGGTCTGGAGAATAATTTATTCTTGAATAAGGACACAGCGATACTTTAATACATACAAATATGAGAAGCACAGAGATTAACGGACAGAGATATAGGGACAGCTCCTGATCACCACCCATTTTCACATCCTGTCAAGCCACACTGAATTTACCACTCTCCCTTTTTTTTGTTTATTTCTATGGGTTAAAGTAGATGCCCTCTTGGGTCATGGAGTACAATAACAACAGGGAAAGTCCATTCAAGTTCAAGGACCTAAGACCAATACATATCACAACTGCCTTTACTACATCTTTGATGTCTAGAATGTATATGAATGTAAATGTTTTCACAGACTAAGTAATGCATTGTTCACAATACGCCTCAAACACCTACATAATTTACAATTCGCAAATAGGATGAGAATATGAATAATTCATTACAATGTCATTAGATATACCAGGTACCTGAGTCACATAAACCGTCCAGCATAGAGAACATTTACACAGCTAAACAATTCTGATTCTCTTAGTTAAAAAAAGTTGACTAACTTATTCAAAATGACTCTAATGCATGTGTTTGAGACAGTTTGGGAGAGCTACCAGAAAGGAGACTCAATTTTACAGCCCATGTGGGATTACCTGCGACTCAACTATTCAGACACGCTTCGATCTCCTTTGTTTCCTGTCATTCTGACCGTAGCATCATACTTTGTTCTTTGTCTGCCCTTCCTAGTCTGTGACATTATGGGAAAGAAGTGGGCAGCTATTTACCAGTACAAGATCCAGCCTGGCAAGATGCCCACATCTGCAATGCTCCTACACTGCAGTGGAGTTACCCTCTATAATCATTTATTTCTGGTGTTTCCTGCAACCGTAGCTCAGTGGATGTGGAGACCTCCCATTCCTTTGCCTGAACGAGCTCCTACATTACTAGAACTTGCATGTGGGGTGGCTGGAAACCTTCTCCTGTTTGACTTTCAGTACTTCATCTGGCACTTTTTGCATCACAGGATCCACTGGCTGTATGTAACTTTCCATGCCATCCATCACGTTTACTCTGCCCCCTTTGCTCTTGCCACACAGTGCCTTGGAGGGTGGGAGCTGGTTACAGTGGGTTTCTGGACCACACTCAACCCTGTTTTGCTGAGATGCCACCTGCTCACCACCTGGGCGTTCATGGTGGTCCATGTCTATGTATCCGTGGAGGACCACTCTGGATACGATTTTCCCTGGTCCACATCACGCCTGATTCCTTTTGGTGTTTATGGAGGGCCAAGCAAGCATGATGTCCACCACCAGAAACCTAACACTAACTTTGCACCACATTTTAGCCACTGGGATAAACTGTTTGGCACTCATGCTGATTTTAGTTTTGTTAAAACTCAGTGATAAAAAATGTATTTATGCAACTGTATATTAAAATATATGTTTCATTCACCTCAAATCAGTTTCACACTTTATTTTTCTGTGGTTCTGGATGCATGTAAAAGTGAATATGTAAATGTTTCAGAAGATATATTAGGTTAATTTATTGTGTGAAAGTGGTAAAAAGAAACCAAACTATTCACACCAGAAACACCAGAAAGAAGAATGTAACTGTAACAGGAAGAGGTTTTGCATTTGTGTGAACTAAAAAAAGAAATGCAAATCCTGATGTGAGTTTTTCCTCTATTGATATACATTTCAATATTAAACATGTATTCAATCATTGTCATTGTTTGTTTATTTCATGGGATCTTTGGACATGCACATCTACTCGTTAAGCATCGTTTACAGTGTGCGTAAATATAGGTCTATCATTGATCTATTTGAATAGTGATTGTGCAATTCAATGCATTAACGGCAGGTGCCAGTAAAGAGTCATGTGATTGCATGGCGCAGCATACACTTGCATTATGTGTTAGATGTATTATGTGTGTATTATGTGTTCTTGAAAAACGTGGAGGAATGAGTATGAGCTATATTACAATGTGGAATTAAAAAAAGACAATCCAGACGCCATTTGATGGATTTAAAAAAGGAACACCTACACATAGTTGTTTTTCTCAAATAATGTTCAATGGCAAAACTAAGCGAATAACTGACGTTAAAATATTTATTGAAATGTGATTTTTTTATGCATAGCAAGCAACCAAATTTGTAAATGTTCTTACGAAAGTAGAAAAGGTTTTGGCACTGGGTTTTGCTCGGCAAATTCACTGTAAAACACAGCATCACGGGGCTTATTGCTTTAATAACGGCCGCGTCTCAAAACTCAGTGTGATTCCAATGTAGACAGCATTTTTAGTATCATAATCGCCTTTTAAATCTTAAGTGGCATCTGACGGCAGAGTCGCAGCAGTGTGAGTCAGCTGACCGCTGTGGTGGCGCTGTTCCTGGATCAGGCTCACAAACACACAGCAGTGGTATGGGAGTCAGGAAACGGACAGCCATTTTCTAATCCGCAGCCTTTTTTGCGATATTTACCATTTGCACGGATTTATTCCATCTTTCAATGATGGGTCAGTGTGGCATCACGTCATCCAAGACCGTCTTGGTGTTTCTGAACCTGATATTTTGGGTAAGTTGGATGTGTTGCAGGGTGAATTTGGGAGTGCGTCAGTGTTGTCATATGGATGGACACAGTCAGGTGTCGGCTGCTGCATTGTCACACATGACTCCAGTATATCTTTAATACAAACTGTTAATACTGTTAAAAGATTAAATGCATGCATACTCGGTTATATTTGAACGTCTGTTGTTTTCATGTTGTGTTGTTGAAATGTTGCTCAATTGCTGCGTATTAAGAGATCAATTGTTCGAAGTTAAAAAGGCAAACAGTGACATTATATAATTTGTATTATTTATGTATTTGATATATTTACGCTGTTGTCTGTAAATTGATCGGCCATCTTTTATCTGGTGTCCTATAGCCGCAGAACACGTGCGTGTGTTAAATTTTATTACATGTAGTATTAAACCTTTTCTTTCTTAGTCATTTTATAGTTAAAGTAACTTAGAAAAATAAAAACACAAACCAGCTTGAGTTTTTTTTACTCATTGTTGATGACAATGGGTTTGACAAAACTAGGGCAGTTGAGACAAATTTTTAAATACTTTAACTGAGCTATGAAAACTTAAACTGAGCTCTGGAATTTCTAGAAACACTACTCCAGCTATCAGCTTGCTTTCCTTGTCTTGGGGCAACTGGTTAATCCCTTTAATCTGGGCTTGAGTAAAGTTTAAAGTCTCCCTGTGACAGAGATAGTATGACTCTTCTGTCCTATTCTTTATTTAGAGATCAGACAGTTTGATTAATTCCCCTCTTCATGTCACAGCCTGAAAGCTTTTACTATTTTCATAGCTTGTCTTACAGCCAAAAACCTGTTTTGTTTTTCTAAAATATCTGGTTATCTGTTAAAAAAAACAGACAAATTATTATTTGTGCATTTGTTTTCAGCCTTATTTGCATATCAGCTGATGCTTATCTGCTCGTTTCCAGTGGGTTGACGTTTAGTATTAGTTAATGGTTGGTTTTCTTGTCATTCAGCATTCCAGTATCTTTGAGAATCTCTCAGAATGATCTTCCTTATGCCATTATACATGACAAAGCACAAATGTCTTTGAAAAGCCTGAATGGCATGAATTTATGTTAAGTTCCCAATATTTACAGACCTTGCATTAATAATGCATTAATTTCCTTGGCTTTTTGTGCAAATTGCATTAAAGGGATCTTCTAACTGAATCATCTCATTAACCTAATAAGTTAGACACCACTCTTACATGACATCACAGCATGACATCACAGCATGTTGACTTTGGAATCACTGACACTGTCTGTTTACTCCTCATAGGCCGCTGCTGGCATCCTTTGCTATGTAGGAGCCTACGTGTTTATCACGTATGATGACTATGATCATTTCTTTGAGGATGTGTACACGCTGATCCCAGCTGTTGTCATTATCGCTGTTGGTGCGCTGTTGTTCATTATTGGACTGATTGGATGCTGTGCCACTATTCGAGAGAGCCGCTGCGGTCTTGCTACGGTTAGTGAACCATATACATGACATTATATAAAACATTTTATCTATGTTCTATATACATTATATGTCCTTTAAGCAAAATATTGTATCATTGAACGTTGAGGTAAATGTTTTTTTCTTGTGATTCTTGTATTTTTTTACAGTTTGTCATCATTCTTATGCTGGTGTTTGTCACAGAAGTGGTTGTGGTGGTGCTCGGTTATATTTACAGAGCAAAGGTGAGTGTTGTGTCTGAAGAATTTCAGTATTAATAAACCATTCAGTCTGTAATGCAAAATCTGGCCTGTATTGTACTCTGATATTTGTATAGCAGTGATGTATGATGGCATTTATATACAAACACTTTCTAGGTGGAGAATGAGGTCAACCATTCCATCCAGAAAGTTTATAATGAATACAATGGAACCAACACGGATGCTCCCAGCCGTGCCATTGACTATGTGCAGAGACAGGTGAGACTGATTGATTAGAAATTACATAAGCGATTCCATTTCCTTAAAAGTTCTGATTATGATTCCTTTGGTTATTTTGAGAAAACATGATTGTTTTCAATGCACACTTGGCAGAAACCCCAAATGCTGATCGTCGTGACAACAGCTCTGATGCAATAATTGCATATTTCATTGTGGTGTTCTGTGTGCAGCCACAGAGAAATGCATATGTTTCAAATCTGATAAAGAAACCTATAAAATGCTATAACAAATAATTCAATTGCAAAAAAATGATTTGCCATTCCCAACCCTAATAAAATCACCATAATGTCCATTTTACTATCTAAAGCTCCACTGCTGCGGAATCGCCAACTACTCGGACTGGAAGAACACACGCTGGTTTAAGGAATCTCGGAATAACAGCGTTCCACAGAGCTGCTGCAAACCCAACGTGAGCAACTGCACCGGCTCGCTTTCCCGCCCCGGAGATCTCTACCCTGAGGTGAGAGACTGTGTGGAAGTGTAACCAGTGTAGCTGAAGCCTGCATGTACCTAAAAACAGAAGTTAATGTCTTGTAAATTACTTTAGGGTTGTGAAGCGCTGGTTGTGAAAAAGCTAAAAGAGATCATGATGTACGTCATCTGGGCTGCTCTGACGTTTGCTGTGATTCAGGTATGTTAACTGTATGGTGTGCTATAGGAGGTAGTGCAGTGGTCTGTTCAGGTGTGTGTTGCGCTGTGGTACTTCTGGGAAACCAGGGTTCAAGTCTGGCACTGGTCATGTTCTCACTCTTATCCTCTCTCTCTCTCTCTCTCTCTCTCTCTCTATGATTACCTGTTTCTCTGCTATTGTCTCTTTCAATAATACCAAATTGTGAAATCATTTTAGGAAAGTCAGAATATTTTGTGCAAAACCTTTAACTGTGTCTCTTAAAACATACATTTCTCTTAAATAAGCTCCTGGTTTGTTCTTTTTGAATGCAGGTTATACGTTTTTTTGTCTGTGTTATTAGTCATGAATATGTTTAGACTGTAACTCAGTGTCGAGCTCTGGTAATAAAGGGAGTGTCAGTTTGTGCATCTGTAGACCTGTAGCCGCTGAATCACAGATTTTCCATACAGTTCCAAATCCACCTCGGGGTGTAAAGGCAAATCCAGAGCCTGCTTGTGACACATACGTGGTAATTGACTCAACTTGTCTGAATTAAAGCTGAAAACAGGGCAATAGCTAAGATTGTTGTTGTCAAACGCAATTACACCAGCTGCTCTCTGGGGTTGTTTGGGTGTTGTTTCCCTCAAAATGTTTTCTGAAGCAAATAACTCTTTTGGAAGTCCAGCTTTGTCTTTTAGAAAGGAACTGAAAGTTATTTTCTGAAAATGTGCTTAATAGACCTTTCCCAAAAAGACAGCATAGCAATTTTTTCCATTATTCTGGCCAATTACCAGCTAAACGTTTGGACAGACTTGACTGACTTTGTATTTCTTACAATCCTGAAGGTTCGAGAGTTTTTTTTTTAAGACATAAATGCTGTCACATAAGTGCCTAATTGTGCAAATAAATTGCCAATGATTAAATATAAATATATGTTTTGTAAACTACATTTTTTGTTTAATTAGGTAGTTGGAGGGAATGCACTACTCTCAAGGCTGTGATCTGCAACATTTTCTAAACCATTTTCTAAAAATCATCTGTTGAAGTTGCTGAAACAAGAGCCAAAAAAAACAGCTGCAGTGGCTTTTCAGTGACATCAGTAGCAGTAATTCTACCCTGTGCTTGTGATGGCTGCCTTATTGTGCTGATGGTGGGGCTGTGATGACAGTATTGTTTTTGTCTATCATTTACAGACAAAGTTTGATCAATTAAAAAGTTCTGATTTGGAATTATAGTGCGGACGTACAGTAATGCCCGTACAGTGCATTGGTTCAGAAATCAACTGTGTAACTTTGTTTCTCCTCCAGATGCTGGGGATGTTGTGTGCCTGTGTGGTGCTGTGTCGCAGAAGTCGGGACCCAGCCTACGAGCTTCTCATTACTGAAGGGACGTATGCATGAAAAAACATACCAGACCAACAATCTTTTTCATGCACACACACACACTCACACACACACACACACACACACACACACACACTGGGCTCAGGGTTCTGTCGGTGTGAGGTGGCACACTGGATATGCCCTAATTTCTTTCTTTCTACACATCTTACACAGGGTTTGCTCCCACAATGCACTGGTGTTGGGTGAAACAAAATGTATTTATTAACATGTCACTAAAACAATCATGTTTTAATGTCAACAGTTTTTTTCTTAAAGGTGTTGGGACAGACTGCAAAATGGTAAAAAAAAAAAATTGATAATCCCAATAAGAAGACTTGAACACAAATCTTTTAACATATTCTCGTCCTTGTCTCTTTTATGTGGAATTGCAAGAATGAGCATTTTTCTCTGGAGAAATGCTGTTATTGTATGAAATAATATGTGGAATATATGATTTCCTCATTTCTTAGTTTGCACTATGTGTATGGTTTAGTTATACATTACAAATACCAAGTTGACTGGTAAATGGTTGGCATGGCGGTACAATTGATGTGTTGAAATAGGATTGTGGTACGGCTGTCTCTGGTTGCCCATCACCAGCCTGCTGCTCAGGGACAGAGGCAGCGTGAGAGACAGATCTGGATTAACTACACAAGATTGCTTTGCAATGCGTGTCCAGTCACACAGCAAAATTGTTCCAATTGGGGTTCACTCCGGTTTACATGTAAAGTGTAAAGATACTCTGTGCACTACCCACCAATTACTAAATTTCTGTCTTTATTTCCACCTTTCTCCATTGCTTACGGTGTGAAAATTACTATTGTAGTAATATGTAGAGTTTAAAGTTTGGAAAATACGTAGGTATTTAGAAACAGGGTCAACAGTGTATTATTTTAAAATGAATGTAAATAGTTGGGGGAGAAAAATGGTCAAAGCTTGTAATTTCGATCTTCAATAAATGTTTGTTTCATAAGTTGACACTTGTTCAGTTGTTTTATTTCACTCATTTCAATCATTTTTGGACTGGATGCTTTGGTTACAGAAAGTCAACATGCAATTGTGCAGTGAACTTACTTTAAAGTTGAAGCATTGCTTTGATATGATTTCTTTCTAGTAATTTAACAGTATTGCTGTTCTCAGAGTCATTGTCCCACTAAAGGAATTCAATAGTGCACAAGGCTCTCAGACTGAGACACCACCAGTCTTCAAAAATACATTGTCTGGGGCTTTTCTTGGGCAGGCAATCCTAAACTCTGTATGTAGAACAGGGTCAAAGTTCAGGCCTTTCCCAGGGAAGGGGGATGTGTCCCATCTGCTTGCTGTTTCACTTATGCTGAATTACATACCTTTATTCTTGGATCCCTTTATAGCACAGGAATAAACAACAGTTGTGACCTTAATGGCATGTTGTTATTATTAGTAAATAGTTGAAACATGTTCTGTTAAAGAACATAAAGAATTTGTCTATTCTGTATCTTGTAGCTTCCCACTCAAGAGATCTGGACAGATAAGAAACAGGATCTCTGAAATAGAAATATGAGCCTCTTTAACCAGATAACTGATACAAAATTAGCATGGTGTTAGTTTGCTGTGTGCCAGTCATACATGGAGTGCTTGTGAGGACATCAAATCTCTGCATACATTTTTATAAATGTGCCATTTATTGTACTGCTATTGTCCATTATCAGAAACAACAATTGTTATTGCCAGTACCTAGAAAATATGGAAGTGGGTAATCAGTTAAATTATTATATGCTCAGGGGTGCATTAATAACTGTAAAATAAAACACTAAACATGGTTTCGACATGGATTGTAATGAATTGTCAACACAGTGTTTAATTGGCATTTGGATTTTCAGCTTCTTCATTTTTGCAGATCTTGTGGAGGGTACAGTGATGACTAGGAAACTATGTGAAAGTTTGATCTCATTCACATTGTAAATCAATATAGAGCATGTGCAATATCATGACTGAAAAAATTCCTTTACATCAACATTCCTTCACTCGCACTTAAGAAAATGATCCTTTGTTACATTGGAAACTTGAGGCTGAAACAAAGAAGGTAGGGCTGTTAAAACGTTTAAAAGCTTGTGCCAGTGTTCTTTCATGTCTTATGAAATGTTCTCTGAAAACAATTAACCAGCTAAGTGCCTTCGAAATAAAAGAATAACACAGTCACAGTATTTAAACCGGTCTAAAAAAATTTAACAGCAATTCTTTACTACATTGCTTTAAGAAAATGTCACCTAAAAATAAATCTTTTTTTTATTTCCTCACCCTCATGTTGATTTAAAACCATGTGACTTCATTGTTTGATATGACTCTTATATTTTACAATAAATGCAAAAGCCTGATAACAGTATAACAATCATTATGCGGCTTTATTGTGCAAATTATGCCATCCAAACGATAAACGATGAAAAGATGAACTTAAAGATCTAAGGATGAATAAAATGCTAGCTGAGCATAAAGTCCAGTTTAATGTTACTTTACAGTAAGCGATAAGAGACAGTTCAGAATTTTATCTACACAGCAGGTACACAAAAATATCCATGAGACTTTACACTGAGTCCATACACTGAAATCATGGCAGGTCCGTAGTGCCTAAATCGTTGTCTTTTTTACATGCTTTCCTTCACAATAAATAATCAGTTTTTTTAATAAAAAAAAACAATAAATATAAATCACTAAAGCCAAGTATCAATTTTTATTATAAGTTTTATATAAAGTCAATTTTTATTATAAAAAAGACCCTGTTCTAACCTCACTGTAAAACAGCTGGTCTAGGATCAGTTTTAATGATCCATAACAGATCTCACTATGAATGTGTTACTGCAAACTGCTGATCAGGCAACAGAAGTCCTGCACTGAGACTCTAAGGAATGTCCTTATTAACTCTTATCAAAGAACATTTAAGGACAGGGAGAGATTTTCCGGTGGCCTCTGCTCCTCTCCAGCTATAGATTCATATCTTGGCCAAGTAGGAACCCGGCACCAGTCCAGTCTGGTCGTCCTTCTTCACCGTCCACCAGCCATCTCCCCCCTGCTCCACCACTAGCACCACCTCCCCAATAGAGATGGACATCTCATCAGAGCTCTGCAGACACAGAAGTTAAGATCTTCCACTTCCACTATTGTCCAAAAGAGGATATAAACATGTTTTGTCTTCATTTTAATTAAATTCGGTCTAGTACTTTAAAATGCAATTTGAGTTTTTTCATAGGGAATGCATGTGTTTTAATCTTTTTTTGTCTTACCTGAGCAACATAGTCATACACAGCCTCATATTTCTCGCTTTCTGAAGCAGCATTGTTTGGGCTTTCTGGCTTAAATCCAGGAATGGAAGCATAAACCCCATCTGAGTTGTCTGCTGGGAAATGAAACATTATAAAGTTTTTACCTGTGATACTTTGTTCTCTTTTTAAAGGGCTATTTTAAAAGTATGTTTATCTCCTACTAAAAGAAAGTTTATCTCCTACTAAAAGGGATAAAGTGCCACCTGGTGGTTAATACTGAAGGCTAAACATTAGCCATATATCGTATAAACAAACGGAAATAAATGCGGCGTGCGCTGCCTAATATCCTAAGTCAAACGATTTTATACTAGATTTTACGCCTACAGTAACATATAATAAAACTATATAATAATAATATATGAGAACATTACGGCAGTGAGATTATATTGTAATACCTACCAGATGGGGGCGCTGCAGGCTCAGTATTTTCAATAGTATTACTCTTGGATCCAAGGGCGCAATTGCCTTGCAAGAGATTCGAAAACCTTTCAAAGAAAACAAAAATGACATGTTGAAACATTACACATTACAAACCTTTTAATTCATTTAATGAGAAGTTACAGGCACCCACTCTAAATACAGCTGCAAGAAGGAAACTGTCAACCATTTAAAATTGTGACTAAACTAACAGCACGTTGGTCAATATTTCTGGGTTGTTTTAGAGAGACCACGTGTTGTAAATAACGAATACAAACATTAACACACAGACCCAGGAAAAGAAAACACACCTCTTCATCACACCTCCTCCAAAGCGAGTCATGCCATTGCTGTCTGATGTGGGTTCTTTATCATAGTACTTCTCAAACACAATGGGTGCTGCAGACACAGTTGAGAGATTTTACTAAGCAAACACACCACAGAACTTTGTCTTGATCATATCATAAGGACAGTGATTTACTTCCACCATCTCATCATGGCAGGTTGTTTCTGCTGAGTATCAGTATTACATTCAGTACTGCAGTATTCTGTTGCAAGGACACAGTTTGAGCTCTATGGAAATGATTTACCTGGAGGAGTGTTGCCTGTACTTTTCATCTTGATGAAACTGTTGATGTCTTCTGTGATGTCACACATTTCTAGTGTTGTCCTCACATCCTCATAACACTGCATTAAATAGTGACAGTCATTTTATCATTTGACCTGTACTTTATTTACATTTGTAAATACATTTACATTTATTTGTATTTTAAGTTACAATGGAGTCTAAAAGTCTGAGATCATTTGTTAAAATGCTTCTATTTAACATTTTCCTTATTTAATAAAACAAAAACACAAAATATTTGGTATTTATGCCTTTTATTTTAATGGCAGCATTGACTGATATAGCCTGACGCTGATTTTACAAGTGCAAAATCTGATGTCATCCCAGCATGAGTTCAAAGGGGTTTGTATTCAATGTATATTCCTAAAAAAAAATCAGTTTTTTAAAATGCTACATTTTTATGTTTATTTCCAGGTTTAAGTAAAAAATCCCAGATTGTTAAGGTCTTAGACTTGTAGACCCCACTGTAAAGTAACCATGACTAACAGTTAAAAACATATTTATAACAATGTGGTAATCCTTAATATGAAAATACTGAAATACTAAAACTTGCTGACCTCATCATCTTTGACACATTGCATGGAGAAGTGGTTACAATGGACCCAAATAGCATTTCTCAGAATATTAATTCGATCATCTTCCTGCTGCTGGAAGACCTGGAGAAATTCACAGAACATTCATCCAATCATCTCAGCATCATTACGAAAATACGTCTACACACTAAATCACACTAACATGCCATTAATAAATTGAATAACATACAGCAGACCTAGATCACAATACAAGAGCTACATCACTGTACAAGAATACATACACATAATATACAACATACACAGATATTGTAATACAATATATCATAAAGCAAATGGCAATTCAGCCAAGCATTCATTCCATAACATTATCACACTGTTAAATGTCATATGTTTATGTAAATGGGACACATGATGATAAATGCCATAAGTATACTTGTTCAGTATCTGTATAAGCCAAAACAAAGTATGTCTTACAGTTTATTTCAGGTGTTGTGGTTTGTGGTGCATCGTGGGTAAAACAAGAAGAAAAAAGGGGAAGTTCATTTGAATATGGGCTCAGCAGAGAGAGCACGTACAGAGAAATCAGCACACAGGAACACAGAGCTGATTGTGTTTACCTCACACGTGCAATCATGCGTCCTCTCCCATTCCTGACGGCTCTTATCCAGCTGTTCTATGTTTGACATGTACTGTTTCTCTGTGAAGCAGTAACACACAAAAGCATCACAGGTTTACCAACACTGAAAATGGCCATTGGGAGTGAATTAAATGAATTATGCATCTTAAACATTACAAAATTGAAGTTTTTGAAGCTGAATTATGCGTCTTAAACATTACAAAATTAAAGTTTTTGAACCTAAATTATGTGTCTTAAACATTACAAAATTAAAGTTTTTATTTTTCATATTGTGTCATGCTCAAACATGCTTTAATGCTTAGACTGGAAAGGAAGTGCCTTAAAATTTCATACCGAAACACTGTGCAATATGCAAAAGCATTTCCAAGCTTTCCAAACATCTGTGTCCTACATTATAAATCTGAATTATTCATCTTAAATATTACAAAATTAAAGTTTTTAAACCTGAAATATGCATCTTAAGCATTACAAAATTAAAGTTTTTAAACCTGAATTATGTGTATGTACAGTTTTGTCCTGTTTCATAAATTGTTTTTGATTATTTAGCCATCACACCTGTAATAAGCTCTATACTATATACTGGCAGTTTCTAGTTGCCAGTCTTACAGTCGATGCTGCAGTCTATAAAATCAACACATTTTTCTCACCTGCATCTGTGGCTGCGTCTCTACACTGTTTTGCTTTGTTTTGCATCTGTTAGGGCACAGAATACAAGTGATTAAAACATCAAGATAAAATCATCTTTTTTAAAAAAGGAAATAAACTATTTCTTTGTGATCTAAATCTGTAATAATCCAACTTTACTCTTTCAGATTGTTTTGGGGTGACAGTGGATGTACTGTTGAGCTTTTCAGCAGTCTGTTCAGCTTCATCTGCCTCTCTGCATCTCTGTTCATATGTCCTTTTAGACTAGAAAAAAACAAAGAGACAAGACACTGTTAACCAAGACCTGAATGAGGGCTGAGGAACACAAATGACTTGCATTCATGTTCCATGACTTTCATGACTTCTCCGGTAGCTGCTTCTATACGACTGATAGTCATTGTTATGTTTCTATGAGAGGGAAATGGAAATCGAAAGGGACTTTCATCTTGTGTCATGCTCAAACATGCTTAATGCTTAGACTGGAAAGGAAGTGCCTTAATATTTCATACAGAAACATTGTGCAATATGCAAAAGCATTTCCAAGCTTTCCAAACATCTGTGTCCTACATTAAGCATTCAATAAATTTAAACAGTGGTGATGATCTTTTTTAATCATCTCATTTCTAAACCGGGAAATTTACATTCCCCACAATGCCATATGTACAATAAACAACAACAACATATTTAATAAATGCAATTTAAGGTTCCTGTCTGTAACTTATATTGCTGTTGTCAAAAGCCATATATGAATTGTCAACTACAGCTGAAGACACTCAGTTGATTGTCTCTTTTAAATAGAATGAACAGTACAAAATATGTTGATAACTAGCTGAACTTGTTTGTATCTCAGTAGCATCATGTAGATATTACATTCGGTAACACTTCAGTATGGGGTAAAGTGTTACCAGCTCACACTTTGAACAAGTTTTGAACAGGCAGAACTTCCTTGAGATGTACTTTTTTGGATTTTGTAATATTTGTGATGATTTTTCTCCTAGTTACAGTATAAACCCTCTTCCTTGACTGAGTCATCAAGCATCATTTGTGATTTAACTATTGCACACAGCACAACAAGAACAGTGTAGAATAAACTAAAAAAAACTTATATAATAATATAATATAGAATACTTTCTTATTCAAACTGTCTCTCATTCGAAGAATTACAACAGGACAGCCCCCCCACTCCCCACCAGGTTATGTACTGTACTCACCTATATAACAATATAGTTCATACAGTTCATAACCAACCCTTTGGAACCTTTAATTTAGTCTTTAAAGTTTCGTTCTTTAACCACTTTGTGAAACCACCAGCTGTTCGCTCCAGATTCGACCGGCAGAATATGTCAAATTGGCCACATTTGCTCTTGCTTGCTGGCAGTTTCCAAAAGACTGTATGATAATATCAATTAATGTAACCTTTCAGTGTTTGCTTGCATACACAACAATGTGAAGTGTCAACATGCACATTTATCTTTACTTTGTGAATTTGTCTCAATGCACCTAATACAACTAGAAAGACATCTGAGCAGTCATCTGCTTTCAGGAAATTGCAAATATAGGAGGAACAGAGAAACCGAACTTCAAGACGCTGTGTCAATGTGTAAATGTTCACAAGTGCAAACACAGGAAAGAAATAAGCATCTGCTAGAGAAATGATATTTCCTGAGGGTGACAGTTACAATAGTCAGAAGACCCAACCCCCACACTGCCCTACAGGTAGTTGCTATGTGGTTAATGCATGCATGGTGATTTAAATCACCCTTTTTCCGCCCTTCTTCTTCCTGATACTTTACTTTCAGTCTCTATTAGGCAAGTACAGGATACAAGTCATTGAGTCACAATGCAACTCTCACCTCCATAGTTTTCTTATATAATGACACCTTGGTCTTCTGAACCTTTTCCATGACACCCTCAAACTGTAACGAGACAACATTTGCTATAAATGATTTCTCTTATAGCTTTAAAGGATCAGTCACTTTAAATAAAGCAATAAGCAGAAAAGTTAAAAAAGGTGCTATGACTAAGCAATAACTAATACAAAGTCTAAAAAGACTAGACGGATTGACGTTCCTAGAACATTTAAAATAACATTTTGAATAACAATGTTTTTGTTCCTTAATGGAAACGTCAGTGAAACGTTCTTACAATCTAAAACTGCATTTGAGGGTATAGAAATGCTGACAGGTAAACAGACTGGTAGCAAAGGAACATGTAAACTAGAACCTTTTTCCGCTGTTCTTTCTGACGCTCCCTAAACTGTTCCATACGCTTCACCTCCTCTCGTAACATTCCAGAGAGCTGAATGTGCAAATTCCCAATGTTTTCCATTTCTAAGTGAGAAGATGACATGTTCATCAGTATCTTACAGGTGAAGGTGTAATTATGAAACATAGATGCGTTTTAAAGAAAATTGCATGGCAATGGGTGTCACCTACGTGTTTTTAGTTGGTCAAATGATGCCTTCAAAGTGCTAAAGAACCATAAAGATAAGATTAATACATTTAAATGTATGCTCATGAACATTGATTTGTATGACAGTATTAAAACGCAGAATCTGTATGTTATGTTATCAATTAACATGCATAAAGCTAATCCATCATTGTACTACTAATATCTGCTTACCCAATTTCACTTTGACCTCCTGCCTTGCGTGCAATGGTGATCAATTCTTTTCCGTATCGTTCCTCTGCCATCGCTCTATGAGAAAATGAAAACATTATTACAAGTCTAATTACAAGTCAAGTCTAGTCTAGTATTACAAGTCTACAACCAATTCTAAAAACCAATTCTGTACTGGACCATAATAGACAAATCTCTTTTCCTGTAGTATAATTTTTTTTTAATGATACCTCATTCTTAAGAGCTCCTCCACATCTTTGCAAGTGCGTCGCCCATCACACAGTCTCTGGATTAGAGTTTCATATCCGATGTTACTGGTGAATTCTGGGCCCTAAAATCAAGAATTTAGTTTTTTTGTGTGTCATTGTTGCATATTTGTTCATCTGACAGACCACACAACTGGTAAACATAGCACTGTGCCTCTGGAAACTTCTCAACGTTTTCTAAATTTGTTTTTTTTTGTTTAAAGCCCAAGATTAATAAAATTAGCAGCTTTCCTATGTACATTTGCATTAGCTTTCTATAGTTTCTAGATTCTGGTAAAATTCAATGTTCTACATTTAGCATCAGATTAATAACAATTAGGCCTATTTAGGCTTATTCTAGATTTTAACTTATCTGTTATCACATATTAAAGTTTTTGTGCGGTTACAGATTGTGTGAAGTGATTAAAACAGGTCAATTATTAATAACAATTTGAATTTGGCAAATTAATCCTCACTGCGTCTGAATATGAACATTTTTGAGTTTGTAAAAAAAATTGAACAGAGTTGTATAGCGTGGTTGGGTATGCAAATCAACCCAGATACTGCATCATAGATACTTTCACAACACCTAGATCAAAGCTAAAAACAGAGCTGGGTGGGTACACAATCTCCCACTCAACAGGAAATCTATTGACAGTGCTATATATATCTTCTATTATTTAGTACATGTATGTATATACATACATATTTACATAGTACATTATATATAAACACAACACTCCCTAACATTTTTTAAAATAAAAACTTAAAAAGGAATCAGGGCAAAAATTACAGTTAGTTTCATAAAACCTAATATTTCATCTGATCATCCTCATCTCATCATCTTAAAACTCAAGATAACAGTGTTTTTTAAACCCTTTCTGTTAACACAAACCTGAACCTATTTATAAAAGCAACACAAACTCAATGACAGATGACAGCTGACTTTGTCCAGCTGATTTTGCTGTAAAAATTTGCTGTAACTTCTAAAATGGCACAAAAGATTTACTAACACATTTCATAAGTTGCATTCTTTCTGTACTCTGAAAGCATATGGCAATCTGTGCCATTAAAAGTTAAGAGATGAACTTTAATAATCATATGCAAAGTTACTAACATCAGGCAATCAAGCCCCAACAGAACAATCTAAGCGATCTAAAATGATCAATCTGTTCACTTACCCAAAAGCAATCTTTAAACAGTAATGGTGTCATCCTTAAAACAGTTTACAATGGTGAATTTGTTACAGGCCGACAGAAGTTTCAATCAAGCAACAAAGAAGTAATGCCACACACAGGAAAACAAAAGTTGCACAGAACGTTTGTGGTGCTCGGGTTTGACTCAGATAAGGAAGCTATGATGTAAGCGACCACAGACAGCACTGCCTCAAAGATAATAGGCTTGCATTTTGCTGCCATTTGAATACTAGATAGGATGATACATCTGACACAGTGGACTTTTGGAAAATATATATTTTTTTGGTTTCCAAGACAATCTGAGCAAGAAAGGTACTCTAAACCTTAGCAGCCTTTAAGTAAAGATCAGTTTAGTTGCATTTCTTTGCTTTATGCTTTTCATACCTAACAAGTATTATTATATTTGGTGACGATTAAATCCAGACACATAATGATTTGAGTATCATTTGACTGAACATCACAGTAATTAAGTTTGATAAGTAGTGATTTAACAACGAGGGCTGAAAGAAGAAGTGCATTTTACACAGGTTGGTCAAAACAATATACAAAGGACAAAAGTCTATTCATGTATTTATACTTTAAATGTGCCAATACAGAGAATGCTGTCTAATTGAAACTAGTGTGTAAAAACTCAAATATTCTTTCTTTGTGACACCATTAGAGGAACTATTTATAAAAAGTTCTAATGATCATAGTTCCAAGTATTATAGCTCATTGTGTGGGACTTGGAGCTGTCACCCATAATCTGTGACTTCACTGTGCATGAAAGTGTCTTGGTTTTTTAATATCTCTGCCTCTGAGAGTCTTTCATCACCATCTTGGTCCATTTCCTTCAGAAGATGAATAGCCTGTTTAACATTTAAATAAAGAAAATTTCAGAGTTTATCTCAAGGTTTATCAACAGGTTTCTGTTAGCTGTTTGGAGCAACCCAACAAAGCTGCTTGTCTATGTCCAGTTTGCCATCTTTATCCTGGTCATAGAAATCCTTAAAGCTCAGTATCCTCAACCTCCTACTCTTTAAAAACACACAGATAAACTTATATGACTTTCCTTTACTACAGAATCAAATGTGAAAATGTCAAATTGTCAAAACGTCAAAGTCAAAATGTCTTTTTTCCTTGACATGGAGCTGAATACAATCTGATGTTGTATTCATCCCAAGACACCAGACCATCGTTGATG
>JAZGTK010003563.1:0-26994 GCA_036877625.1 Ambastaia sidthimunki
TATTTCACAGCAAGGAAAGAAAAAAAATGTGTTTAAATAAAAAGAGAACGAAAATCCGTGGCAGGTAAAGTATTCAATACACATTTCAAACAAAAACCAGAGTTAGAAAGAATAGAAACAAAAACAAACTTTAAACGTATAACCAGAATCTATTATTCCCACCCACACCCACGCTCTTTGGATGAATCGTTGTGAATGAGCGTGTGTGTGTGTGTGTGTGTGTGTGTGTGTGTGTGTGTGTGTGTTGAGCCGCTGTCCAAGAAAACGTTAGGGAGGGAATGCCTTCAGGAGATGTTACTGGCACACTTTCTCTTTGCGGATACCTGGTTGGTTTAAGCCTCCCAGCACACAAAACACCACCACAGCTGATATTCTGATGGCAGCTTGGACTCCTCCTTCGCCACTCGCCCCAGCACGGAACACAGTGTGTTGTCCCAGCCTCCACGCATCCAGCACAGGTGATCACAGCCCGTAGCACACACTCGCAGCTGGCGTTGAGAATGCAGCCCGGATTTTCTCCTTCGCCACTCGCACCACACTGAACGCTGCGTGCGTCTATCAAAAAGCGCTTCTCTCCGTAGAAACGTGTCCTCCAGGTAACAATAACCTCTCTAGCTCCACCTACAGACCCCCTTTTATCCATTTCCGTTGATTAAGGCTCACCAATTTTAGTTTTATTGTATATCGTCACACCATATAGTAAGAATTTGTGAAATCTGGCAGAGGACAGTCTGAAATGTTACTGGCCCAAATTTGGTGTGTCTACTCCAAACTCTGTAGCGCAACTGACTGTCCAAAATTTCACTCATGTTTAGCCTCATAACTTTTGACTCATATGTCCTAAAACAAAATTCCCATTTTGTCCCTCTGATTCCTTGGCCAATTCCAGTGCATCCTATCATGTCATTTTCCATCATAAAGTTTTACACCATTTTAAATTTTCTAAAACTTTTTTTTAACACCTCCATTTGGGGTGTTTGTCCAATTTGCACAAAATTTGGTATATAGCACATAAATCTTGGGACAATGATGACAAAAAGTTATTAAAGGTTCTTCTATATACCCACCTATACGTTTTTCTATACCATTTCAACAATGGACATGTGACTGTAGTTTTGCAAAACTTTTGTGTAATTGTATCCCCTATTGCATCCATTAGTCTTCTTCTTCTGCTCGAGTCTATGGCAGCCCAGACAACCGTACATAAGAGCTATGAAGCTATGAAATTTGGCACACAGACAGTCTGAAATGTTACCACAGAAAACTTTGGAGTCTCTACCTAAGTCCCTAGCACCACCAACAGTTTAAAGTTTCACTCACATTTATACTCATAACTTTTGAACTGTAATTTAAATTACTTAGCTATCCGTGCTTACCTCCATCTGTCAGTGGATCAACAGCTTCCTTTCAGACAGGCAGCAGCTTGTGAAGCTGGGAAAATTCTCATCCAGCACCCGTACAATTAGCACTGGAGCTCCACAGGGTTGCATCCTCTCCCCACTGCTCTTCCTTCTGTTCACCAACGACTGCACATCTAAAAACCCCTCTGTCAAACTCCTAAAGTTCGCAGATGACACCACACTTATTGGCCTCATTCAGGATGGTGACGAGTCTGCCTACAGACAGGAGGTAATGGAGCTGGCTATCTGGTGCAGTCTCAACAACATGGAGCTCAACATGCTCAGAACAGTTGAGATGATAGTTGACTTCATGAGGAACCCCCCTGCACACCCCCCACTGACTATCATGGACAGCACTGTATCAATAGTGGAGTCATTCAGGTTCCTGGGCAACACTATCTTTCAGGACCTGAAGAGGGGCATCCACATTGAGTCCATTGTTAAAAAGGCCCAGCAGAGGTTGTATTTTCTTCGCCAGCTGAGGAAGTTTAACCTGCCGCTAAAACAGTTCTACTCAACCATCATTGAACCCACCATCTGCACGTCAATAACTGTCTGGTTCAGATCAGCTACCAAATCTGATCTCAGTAAACTACAGAGGATAGTCCGGACTGCTGAGCGAAACACTGGTACACCCCTTCCCACTCTCCAAGAAATGTATTTATTCAGAGTGAGAAAAAGGGCTGGCAAAATCACACTGGACCCCTCACATCCAGCACATTCCCTCTTTAAACTGTTATCATCTGGTCGACGCTACAGAGCACTGTGCACCAAAACGGCCAGGCACAGAAACAGTTTCTTCCCTCAACCAATCTATGTTATGAACACTTGACTATAAAACACGGAACACTCAACACTATCATACATCTATTTATTTATTTAATACAGTTAATTGTTTTCCAAATCTGCTATGCTTTTCAAATTTGCTTTGCAGTCTTGTCACTGTTATTCTTTTACACTGGAACACAAGTTCTACACTAAAACAAATTCCTTGTATGTGTAAACGTACCTGGCAATAAAGTTGATTCTGAAACACACCCTATGAAGTCATTTTCCTTCATGAAAAGTTTCCTTCCTACTTTTTCGAACTGCTCCTGGGGTGTTATGTGGTTATCTGGCAATCTGGCATGTAGTGACACCTCCGGCAATTTTTTAAATTGTCATGGAATTGAACAAGTTATGGAATTTGTGTTGATACCTCTTAGCATTCTGAGCATGCACAAATGACTTGGCGTGTAATTGCCACGATTTGGTGTATTGACACCAACCCTGGTAAATGTCATAACAGTCACGCATGCACAATTTCTTTACAGCACCACCTACTGGTTCACAGATATAAAATTTTTTTATTTTTGCTTCTAACTTTTTGAATACTTTGGTCTATAATTATGAAAAGTGGCCTCTGTAGATTCCTTAAGCCTTGTCAATGCACAGTGTTGCCATTTTCAATTATTAGTCCTAAAATGCAGTATTTAACACAAGCAATTGTGTATCATTAAGAAACTTCATATGGTTCATTATTGCCATGTCCTGAGATGACCTACAAAGTTTGGGGCTTTTAAATGCTTATAACATGTGACTGCAATAACATATTGTTACGCAACTTCTCCCTTTAGATTTCGTGGGTCATGCCGAGTAATACAATACCAAATTTGTCACAGTCAATGCTACTTCCTGTTGGCCATTTTAAATTATATTGAAAACACACTTTTTGAAACTTCTCCTATAGTGTTTGCTAGATTTGCATAAAACTTGGTATGTAGAATTTAGAGATACTCACAACAAAACGTTATGAAATTTGTGTTGATATATCTTGCCATTCTCCTATACCATGTCTACAAATTTTGAAGAAAGCAAGCAAAATTGGATATGGATAATAGGCTGTATCTTTGCCTAATCTCAACCTAAAAATTGGTATGCAGGGTCATTGTCTATATAGCTATAAAATTTAATCATTTGTCCAATCAACCTAAAAATTGGTATGCAGGGTCATTGTCATGAAGACATTTTTCCTAAAAGTTTCTTGAGGACATGTTTCTTGAAAAACATGTCCACCATCAGGCAATGAAGTGTGAGCCCCTATTAGACAAGATTAACAGACTGAGACTGATCAGAATGAAACTTGAATGGGCTCATTTGACTCACATTCTGAACAACTTTGTCTCTAGAACCACTGCAATCAAACCGCAGTAAGAATTTAAATCCTCCTTTTTTAACTAGTTCTAGGTTTTTCACTCAACATCAATAAAAACAGTGCAGTACAATTCTATGGACTCTCTAGATCAATAATTATCAAACAGAATGTTAAACCTTTGAATTTGGAATGATATAACATGGTATTTTATAAATGGGTATGGCAAGGTGTAGTTTCTGTGTTCTTATTTTAATTGTATGTAAAGTTGCTTTAATACAATGCCACATTGTAAAAATAATATATAAATTGCTATATAAATACAATTTAATTGAAAATTAAGTTGCTACTTGCAGCTATATTAAAATGTTAATTTGATTATATTTCAGACTTGATGGAGCTAACTTAACTTCCTCAACTAAACTTCCCCTGCGCACTTCAGCACATTGGTCAAAAGAGCTTATTTCCTCTGCTCCCACAGTGGTACGATATCTTTTAAAAGATGGCATTTAGTCCCTGTGGTTCTGGATGTGGCCAATATATTGCTCCCTTGGACAGTCATGATTGGTGCCTTGAGTATCTTGGCCTCTAGCATGCTCAGGCACCTTTTGTGGGTAGTACATGTTCTCATTGTGATGGCATGACCATTAGAACGTTGCGGTCACAGCTCGCCTGCTTCAATGAGAAGCAAGTGTCCTCCCTGCTCGGGTCTGTAAGCGGCAGGGGCGATATGGGGAGCACGCTTTGTCGGTTTTCACTACCCTCAAAGGTAGGGCGGCCAAGGGCTATGTCGAGATTCCCTAGGTGGAACATACGATTGTGATGCACCTGTGCCTGCAGCACGCTGCCACCTGGAGGACCCGACCTAAGCTCCCCTCTCATGCCTGTAAGTTTACCTCATCACTGGTGGAAAAGGCTTACATGGCAGCAGGACAGTCCGCTTCTGCTCTCCACACTATGGCGATCATCAGGCCAAGGCTCTGAAGGACCCGCAGGAGGGTAGGTCTGACCCGGCTATAATGCAAGACCTGCACATGGCGATTGACCTTGCCCTCCGGGCAACTAAGGTCACAGTGCCCACTCTGGGTCAAGAAAGGTAGCGGTGGCTGAATCTTGCAGAGACGTGTGACACTGAGAAAGTTCGCTTTCTTGATGTGCCCATCTCCCAACCGGGCCTGATTAGCGACACTGTTAAAGACTTTGTGCAGCAGTTCTTAACGGTGAAGAAGCAGACAGAGATGGTTAAGCACATCTTGCCTCATTGTGACCCGCCCTCAGCCAGGTCAGTCAGGCCTTACACTCAGTCTGCTTCCCGCTGCCTCCTCCTCCCCATCAGGAGACAATCAAGACCCTTGCACTGTGCCCTGCACATTTATCCGAAATGGACAGAGAGCATTATGCTCTGACCAGCTATTTGTCTGCTTCAGAGGTCAGCAGAGGGGGAAGGCTGTCTCCAAACAGAGGTTAGCTCATTGGATTGTGGAGACCATTTTCATGGCCTACCAATCACAGGGATAGCAGAGCCTCTGGGGTATCAAGGCACACTCCACTAGGGGAGTCCTCCTAGGCTCTGGCTTGTGGTGCCTTGCAGAGACATATGCAGAGCTGCGGGCTGGGCTACACCGAACACCTTTGCAAGGTTTTACAACCTACACGTGGACCCGGTTACGACCTGTGTACTGCAGGGCGACTAAGATGGCAACTGGATGGGTGTACCGCTTTCCCCTCCTTCGAGGCAATTAAGTGCGCCATTCTGTCCTATTTTCTGTCATCTTGCTATTTTCTAGCACCTATAGCGGACAACTTGGCGGAGGAGTTGTCTACTAGGCCTGGTACTTGTGTGCACGGCTCTCATCGTAGGTATGCCCATTTACCAGTGCTAGGTGCTCCATACATGTGGATACCCCATGCCTGGGTAACACCATATGTTGTTTGGTCCACAGGTCAAGTTCAAGGTCTCCCCCTCAGTAGAGTCCCTCTACCTTATTGTTGTAGCTAGGGTCCGTTTCAGTAGAGGATAGGGACCCGTGACGAGTTACGCCACAATTTGTCCATGTCTATGTGACAGAGACAACTTCCAAATAGAAATGGCAGTTAATAAAACACAACTCCAGTCATTTTATTTTTCCTGTCCATCTGAAATGAAATCAAATAAACTTTTTAATTTGATCATATTTGTGGTTTGGCTGCTATTTTAATGTATTCATTATAAAAAAGATATTCATTATAAAAAATCTTCTTTTGTCTTCTACAGAAGAAAGTCATACAGGTTGGAACATGTGGATGAGTAAATTGTGACAGAACATTTTTTTTAGGTGAACTCTTTAAGGCAACATCTGGGCTGAGTTGCTCCTCAAGTCTGTCAGCTCACGCTGTAGTTTCAACTCCTGATTCAGATCAAAACAACTACTCACTGTCTGTAGACCGGGACAGTAATTGTTCGACTGCCTATTGTTACGGTACATGCAGGTTTCCAGAGCGAGGAGTAAACACAGGAGTAATAATCCAATGATTTCTTTTTAATGGAGATATCCACAATGATATAAGGAGCATGGAACACCAGGAAGCAGACAAGGAAACGGGAACATCCACAAAAAACCACATACACCTAAACGTAATTTAAGCGTAGACCGGACAAAGAACACAGGAAAGAAACCATGCTTAAATAGTAAAACTAATCAAAAACAGACAGGTGAAGGGGATTAACTAAACAAGACAGGAAAATCCAAATCCAAAAGGAAATTCAAATAAGGACAAAAACATGGGGTGAAACCAAACAGAATATGGGGGGTGAAAACAGAGCTAAACCAAAAGAACAGTTCACGGGGACATAACACCTATGGTACGCTTCGGTTGTCCCTCCCCCACCATACCTGGAAGATTATTCTCTGTGGCCCAAATGCTTTAAGTTTTTTACATTCTTTTTCCGTTTTCATAATTCTTCAAAACAGCAAGATGAGAGTAAAGTGGGGAAGGCCAGGAATTGTCTCTGAATTTTCAGGGTTCAGCCATGGTTCATTGTGTTTGTTTGGAGATGTGTATATGTGTGAATTGTAGAGGCTGATTTAAATCAGTTTGGAATGTAAGAATGAGCCAGGTTCTTATCCTTCAAGTGCGTTAATTGCCTCATCTGAAATTACTGAGGCATATTGACCAGCCATTTTTCAGATTGTTGGACTTCTACTTCAGTAAATTTCTTTGGCGTATCACAGTTGAAGAGTGGGATCCTATTCAGTGCAGTCCAGGTGAATGTTATTGTTTAACAGCTGACCAGAAGATGACATCAGATAAAGTAAAAAAGTGTTTAATTTCCATGCTGGTTATAAAGGCTTATTAAAGGCTTATTTGTGCTGGTTTGATACTGGTCTATATAGTAACTAGTACAGCTACTGAATGCTGTTCCCCAGCAAAACTGTAGCTAGTTTATCATTATGAGCTTTTTGTAAAAAAAGCTTTTGTTTTTAGGATATCACAAATAATTGATTCCTGTAAGCTTTTTTCTGTAGTATGGTACATTTTCTAAAATGGCCACTGGTATGCACTTTGTAAACAAATGACCAGAGGTAGAGAAAGATTAGAATTAAAAAACAAACAACTATTTACAGAGGAGATTAGGTCAAATATTCCCTAAATTCGAATAGCTTCATAAACATACAAAAATGTTTTATTGAAAATGTAAAAAAATCAAAAACGCTTTTATGAGTTCATTCTAGTTTTGTGTTGTTCTGTGTTGTTTACTGTAAGCACCATGGTCCTGGAGAGACGTTGTTTTGTTTCACTATGTACTTGTATATGGCTAAAATGACAATAAACTCCACTTTGACTTTTGGAGGATTGTGGTTGGGTTAGGGAATAGTAAATTTCATTGGCTAATAATGAAAACAATTACACCAATGGAAAGTCTTTGTAAACTGCATATACTGTACAAGATTATAGCTATGAGAAACCCCTGTTCTCATGTCACTCTGACTTAGTGGAAAATGGCAGGAAAAGTTTAGACCTTTACACAGTAAAGAAACATTGTCTGCAACTTGTTGACAGCGGACATACACCAGCGACCCTGTTTAAACACACACACACCTACTTATAAGCCATCACACACTGTGTCTGTCTGTTGTCTCTCTCCCACACATGGTCTTTCTATAAAACTGGCTGCAGACCCAAAGAAATGCACAGAGCTTAAAGTGTTTGGATAAGATACGAAGTAGAGGGGTTTTCCCTGCTGAAGTGAAGGACACCAGACACCTTCTGTTAAAAACTGAGAGCTTTTTTATTCCCACAAAAAAGACAAATGACCAATGAGATCTTTTTAATATCTCAAAACAAAAATAAGTTTCTCATCTCTGTGTCTCCCCAGAGTTTCAGAAATAAAAATCGCAAACAAAAAGAGTGGATTCAGTGGATGAGTCAAAAAATTTTGTTAGTCAAATTGTTCCTTAAGATGTTTTAATGGAGAAGCAACTCTTGATACGTCATCATCATTTAACAGCTACTAAACCATTGCCTATGTTACTCTTTCTTTATGTTCCTCCCATTAAAACATTTACATTGCCTTTTAACTTACTCCTGCCAGCTTAATATTCAATCCTCTGTCATAACTTGTACCTTTGCCCAGGAGACATTCTTCCCTGTCAGTTACAGCAGTCTGGGAGGGAAGTTCAGGAGTTTACAATCTCAAACCACCCAGTGAGAGATACAGGTACTATACATCATTATAAGGAGAGACAGTGTCAGCTTTAGCGGTAAAGGAAGGCCGCTAGCAGGTACTACACCCTGAGCAAACCACACAGGATGCACTGCTAATGTCTGTCCGTGCTGGATTTAATTAAATTCAGTTGCAAATAGTATGTGCAAGATGTATATTAAAAAAACAAATTATTGATACTAGGTTTATAGTTGGTTTATGAATAAAGAGTTGACTAAACTGATAGAAACTAAAACACATTTGGACCATTTGAATAAATGGACATGCATTAGAAATACCTGTCATTAGGTGCCAAGGCTCGTACCTCTCTCAGTGGTCTATGAGAGGGTAATGTATTCAGACTGCTAAGCAAAACAGTATTTACTTCTACGTCTTAGTATTTACTTTTACTTCTATGCAACATGTAGTGAGTTAACAAGATTAGCCGTTCCAGCTTACATGGAGATGGCACATAGAAAAATAACATCTCATGAGACAGGAATATAAGAGATTTGCAAAAATACCAGTGACAGTGGCAAGGAACCAAATTTCCAATGTTGTATAGATGAAGAAAAAAAACCTTGGGAGAAACCAGGCTCCGGGAGGGCCAGTTCTCCTCTGGCACAATAAACCTGCAATTTGTAACTTTCTTGGATATAAATGAAGAGCTGATAATAATGATTTGTAATTATATCAATTTAAAACTGTTGTGGTCCGATTTTGTGACAGATTTTGTGTCAAGCACTGAGTGTTACAAACAAAAATGGTGGCAGAAGCATAATCTTACTAATTGCAGCTATAACATTGCACTGCTGTAACAAGGCAGGGAACAAAAATGTAGAATTTAACTAGGCTAGAGGTAGGTAAGTATGTTAATAGCATTTAAGTCCATCATATTTTCACTGATCTGTCTCAGGGTCATCCCATCCTGTCTCTCCACCATCTGGTCCCAACAAAGTCTGGATCCAGCTGACTACAGGACCTTGGGGAAATGAAGAACTTAGACTTAGTGAAGGCCAGTATATCTGTTCTTATGGGAAGTGCCCCCAGTTCCAGTTTACCTAATTAATACAGCCTAACAATCCCTTAAGAGATTTGAATGATAAATCCATAGAACTATGTGTAGGCTATATAAAAGAGGTGACTCTTCAAACTGACATAGTGTATCTGCCTCCTGGACAATACTTGGTAGACTGTTGGAAATATAAAAAAGGATTTACCACTCGCACTTGATTTTGAAATTCTGGGTATTATCATTTTTGCCAGAATTTTCTGATTGCAGTCAACATGAAGGAGTATATTAAGAGAGGAGCTCGCTTAGGTACTGAGGAGGTCAGGTACTAAACCATTCAGGGCCTTGTAGGTATAGGCCAGTGCAGTTTAGACGTAACCGGGCTAATGTGGTCACACTTGTTCTTACTTAATTAAACCTGCATGGCAGCCACCTAGTAAGGCATTGCAATAATCAAGTTTTGATGTTATAAATGCATTTCATTTTTGGTGTTTAACATATTCTAGGTTGTTACGTGTAAAAGATTTTGGTTTAATAATAAAACTTCTGTCTTAATTATGACTAGTAGTAGAAAGTTGCTAGTCATCCAAGTTTTCATATCGACTATACATTCTGTTTTTATGTTAAATTTGTCTCATTTAGCCTCAAAGAGATGTACAGCTGAGTATCACAACACCTATCTAGAATTGGTCAGATAAATATGATTTAAACCATGCCAGTGCAGTTTTATTTATGCCAACATAATTTTCAAGCCTATTTAACAGAATGCTGTGGTCAATAGTGTCATAGCTCAGTCACTCTAACGAGAAGTCTCTGTACTATGATATGGTCTGAATCCTGATTGGAAATTCTCACAGATACAGTTTCTTTCTAGGAAAGAGCATATCTGTGAAGACACCACTTTTTTCAAGAATTTTTTAAATAAAAATAATTTAAGATGGGCCTGTAATTTACTAGTTACCTGGGATCAAGTTGTGTTTTTTTAATAAGAGCTCTAAAAACATATCCCAACACCAATGATAAATTAGTAATACTTTGCAGAGGGTCTATAATTTTGTTCTAATCTCTTTCAATAGGCTGGTAGGTATAAGATCTAGTATACATGTTGTTGATTTAAATTATTTTTGACAGTCCATCCTTATTTATACTAGAGAACGACTGGAGTTGTTCCTTGGGCAAATTATGATGCACCATCTGATGCGATGGTATTGCACCGCCCCAAAAGGGATGTAGATCATATTTTTTTAATAGGTCAGGTCTACTCATTCACATATACACTCCCTCCAGATCCCTACGGTCAGCAAACGAACGTCGTCTTGCTATACCATCCTCCAAACATACACAACCACCTACTCGCAGCTTTACATTCAATATCCCCTGCTGGTGGAACGATCTTCCACTCTCGGTTCGGCCTGCCTCATCCCACACCACATTTAAAAAACTACTAAAAACCCACCTCTTTAGGGAACACCTTACACAAGTCTAACCCTCATCGATAAAAAAACAAAACAAAAAAAAACACATTTTTCCTCCCCTCTCTTAACAGGTATCCACTTGAGCACTGAAGTATGGTATGCTAGGATATTGTATCTATGTACGGCTATGCGTATTGACATCTTGTGATTTATCACTTCTTTGTTTTCCTCATATTGTAAGTCGCTTTGGACAAAAGCATGTGCTAAATGCTTAAATGTAAATGTAAGAATGATTGAAGCCAGGATGGAGTTCAAGACCAGGGCAAAGGGAAATCTAGGGCAGCCATCTTGGCAAAGAAAGAGATCACAAGAGTGGCCATCTTGGGTAAGGCAGGAAGCATAGGAGGCTCAGGAATACCCTCCATGGTTGCATCTGGGTAGGCAGGGAATGTAGAAATGACCTTTGGGGTTGCATTAGAGCAGACAGGAAACTCAGGAAATACATCATGGGCTAGCAAGGATAATCTTTGTGATCATGTCAGGGCAAACAGGAAACTTGAAGATGATCTCTGTGGTCACATCAGGGCAGACCGTTCTAAACAAAATTAGGGAAAATCATTCCCAAATCAAATGCAACATTCACAATGTAATACCCCCCTTAATACCCCCCTTAACATGGCAAGCCGGAAAAGGTCAGCAACGCTCCAATTTTTACAAATATTGAAAATGTGGCACAGGACAAATTGCAATTAAATATGGCACACAGATTCTTAGCTGGTGAGAAAGGCTTTGTAGAGCATTCTTCCAGATAGGCAAAGGCTCTCCAATCTGTGAAAGACTGCATAAAAACGTTGCAGAATACTATAAAAACAACGTTCCTCAACATCATATTAAAAAGGCTTTTCAAATCTCATCATCTACAGTGCATATTGACATCAAACGATTCAAAGAAACTGGAGAAATCTCTGTGTGTAAGGGACAAGACTGAAGACCTTTGTTAGATGCCTGTGGTCTTCGGGCCCTCAGACGACACTGCATCACTCATCGGCATAATTCTGTCATTGACATTATTAAGTGGGCCCAGGAATACTTTCAGAAACCACTGTAGGTAAACGCAATCTGTCGTGCCATCTGCAGATGCCAACTAAAGCTCTATCATGCAAAAAGGAAGTCATATGTGAACATGGTCCAGAAGCACCGTCATGTCCTGTGGGCCAAGGCTCATTTAAAATGGACTGTTTCAAAGTGGAAAAGTGTTCTACGGTCAGACGAGTCCAAATTTGACATTCTTGTTGGAAATCACGTCGTGTCCTCCGGGCTAAAGAGAAGGGAGACCTTCCAGCATGTTATCAGCGTTCAGCTCAAAATCCAGCATCTCTGATGATATGGTAGTGCATAAGTGCATACGGTATGGGCAACTTGCATGTTTTGGAAGGCACTATGAATGCTGAAAGGTATATAAAGGTTTTAGAGCAACATGTGTTCCCCTCCAGATGACGTCTATTTCAGGGAAGCCCTTGTGTATTTCAGTGAGACAATGCAAAGCCACATACTGCAGCTATTACAACAGCATGGCTTCATTGTGAAAGAGTCTGAATGCTGAATTATAGATTTTGGACAGCTAGTCCAAAATGCAGCAACCAGAGTCCTTATGAGAGCAAACAACTATGGCCACATTGGACTGGTTCTGTCAAAACTGCACTGGCTGCCTAATAAATATCATATGAACTTTAAAATTCTGCTGCCCGCCAAAAGCTCCTTTGTACCCAAGCGAGCTCTTCTTTTATTACAGTTCTTCATGTTCACTGCAATCAGAAAACTCTGGCCAGTTGATAATACCCAGACTTTCAAAATCAAGCACGGGTGGTAGATCTTTTTCATATTTGGCACCCAATTTTTGGAACAGTCCACCCAGTGTTGTCTGGGAGGCAAATATACTATGTCAGTTTAAATATAGATTGAAGACCTCTTTAATCTAGCCTACACATAGTTGTATGGATTTATAACTACAAATCTCTAAGGGATTAGGCTGCATTAATTAGGTAAACTGGAACTGGGGACACTCCCATTAGAACAGATGTCCTGGCTCTCACTAAGTCTGTCTGTCTTTCATTTCCCCAAAGTAGTGTAGTCAGCTTTGTCAGGACTGAATGGTGGCGGAGACAGATCTTTGGAACTATGATGGACTTTAATAAATCTTCCTATTAGCATAATTACCAAACCACTAGACTAGCTAAATTCTATATTCGTTCCCTGCTTTGTCACAGCAGTGAGATGTTATAACTGCAGTTAGTAACATTATGCTTTTGCCCGCCATCTCTGTAACATTCCTCAGTGCTTGACAAATTGTCACAAAATCAGACCCAACAGTTATAAATTAATATGATTATAAATCATTATTACTAGTGCTTCATTTATATCCAGGAAGTTTACAAATTACAGCTTTAACGTGGCAGAGGAGACCTGGCCCTCCCGGTTGAGCCTGGTTTCTCCCCAGGTTTTTAGCACTGTCGCTGTATTGGCTTGCTTACTGGGAGACTGCTGACTTTAACTTAGTTTAGATTTTGTAAATTATTATTATTGATCCTAGTGAATATAGCAATATAATTATAGTCTAAAGCCTCTACTGTTTTACGTTAAAGAACCCTTGGAATTTTGATTGGTGGGTTTATATGAACAGTTTGGTTCAGAACTTTTGTTGTGCTGTTTCTTTATTACCCATACTGAAAAGAACTTCTTTTGGTATATAGAAGAAACCTTTGGGTGTTGTCTTCTAAACACATGTAGACAACATAGTTGATTAAAATGGCTTCCTGTGCCTCTCTCATTAGTGTCTCCTAGTCCAAGACCAGCAGGACAGTGCAGATCTGATTTTTTTTCATCCAGAACCTTGTTTTGCTGTGGAAATGCAAGAAATGGTTCCAGATTGAGTACTGGCTCCTGGTATGAAGGATTCATACCAACACATACCAATTTCCTCACTTCACCTTGCACTTTAAATACATACCTCACTGGAGCACTTCCTTGTTTAACTGCATTTTGTCTTCGCAAGTCCTTTGTTTTATGTTTTATAGGATACAATATGGAGCACATGTGTGAGGGTTACAGGGGTATGCAGCTCAGTGGGGAGGTGGGTGTGGTGTCTGTTTTTGTCGCCAAGCAGACCAGTGCTAAAGAGATTGAATATCCAGGGCTCCTCGGCTCTCTTTCTTCTCTTTTCATCATGTTTGTCAATCTCAAGGAAAGGGCAGACGAAGAAACACTTTGTACTCGGATTTGGTGCTTCACTTGGAGTGTCTGCATGCCTCTTTTCAGTGCTAACACAAAGAGTTACTAATCCACAGCTCAAAGGCACAGACTTTTTCTGTGTAATTACAGATGCAATACAAGCCTCTGTCTGCAGGGCAATTACTGTTAACACACACAAGACAGTCCAAGAGCGCTAGAGACAGATGTCAACACGGCATAAAAGGAATTCTTTGCATTTGAAATTCTGTTCAAACACTCACACTTTCAAACAGTTTTCAAACAGCTGACAAGTAGTCATATAATTCTTCTCTGTGCTAATGGGGTCTCTAAATGTTTTGTGCTGTCATAATTGGTGAAAATGCTTCTTGCTAATTTCATGTTGTTGTGTGCAGTCAGCTGCAGCTGAATCCTGCAACCCCAACTTAATGAACTCTTGAGGGCAGGTGGCCTCAAATGCAAACTTTGCGTTGTGTGTGAGCACTTAAATGAAACCAAAGAGCCCTAGCAGAAGCAGTTTGGAAGGGGGTTATGAAAAAAATAATAGAAAACAATTCTATAAATAAATGAAGACATATCTTTTATGTCTTTTTGAATGTCTGGAAGGCAACAACATTCAAAAAAAAAAAAACATTCGCACACATACCTTCCCTTGTTACTTAAATAATTTATTTACCACTAGAGCACCACAACAGTAATGTTACAATACATCATAGTGGGTCAACAATATCAACATCATCACAGACAGCAATAATAAACAGCTTTGGTGTAACAATGCTGGCGTTTCCTTTTCCTTCGTTTTTTTCAAGGAAATCCACTGGCATCCTTGCCCTAAGAAAATTAAAATATGTGGAGGCTGCCGTTTTAAACAATTACCATTTTTTTACTGTTACTAATTTTTTTCTTCTTTAACGGTTTATGATAAGGACTAGTTAAAAAAGGAATCTTCACCTGAAAGCCAATCACATCATCAGTTTATTTTTATGTGGGTGAAGCTGTGAAACCAACAAATAATAGTTACAAATAAAAAAATGTAGAAATAAAATATTCAGTGCAATTATTGTAACACTTTTCCAATAAGAGAAAACAAAATCACAAATTCAGGAAGACACTCGAGGTGTAAAAATGTTTTGCAATAAAAACATGGATGTCAGCATTTGTGGCTGCCACAGTGCATTTGTGAAGCTGCTTAAACAGAATACATCCAGGTTACCCATCCCTCATAAATTACACTTATATTACTTGACTGTTATACGTCTTCACATTCGTCAAAATCCTCCTTTCATAGTCATCTCTGACCTTACTTACATTGTGAATTACCTGCCATGACCTCAGCCTCTTATGTGTCTGATGACATCACTTCCTTCTATTAGACTGCTGTGTCAGTAACATCACACTCTGCACCTATTCTGTCAGGGTTTTAAGGGGCCCTGATGATCAAAAGAAGATCAAAATCAAGTCACTAAACAGTTTCAGTGCAAAAACCTGCATCTTTTTTACTAACCACACACAATTCTGTTTAACCTGTGCCAGTATTTATATTAAAACTAAATTACTGTCATTCAACCCAAACTGACCTCCTTTCTAAGTATATTAGGCACAATAAAGAATGTGCCTTATTTATTAACATTGTGCTAATTGTGCCTGCAGAGAGCAGGAAGGTATTTAAACTGCAGTAAGTAACTTTTCTGTGAGCAATGCTGTTTCAGACAGGAAATTGCAGATTACTTTAGATTCTTTTCATACACATTAAAGTCAAAGGAAGCCAAACTAACATTGCCCATCAAATTCGACCCGCAGCTCAAATTATTAGTCATTATAAAATTACCATTGTGAAGTGGGATAAGGTAAGAAGAGTGTTTTGAACACTCTGATCTGTTCAGATCTGGTGATCTGTTATGTACTTGCTCAATAACTGATTTTTGATTTTTTTTTAACCAAAAAGTTATGGAATGCAACTTTAAGATGTATGTGTACATTTGTATTCATCATGGCAGCAGTAATGCATCAAACAATAATCAATGTTGGGGAAGAGCATTATAACTTGATATCCATTATAACTGCTTCCTCCCAATGTGACATTCAGAAGCTGCAAGATCAGTTCAGCACTACATTTTCGAGGATTTGCATAAAGCATAAACAATAATTTTTCTATTTTAGGTGAACTACTGTCAACAATTTGAAGAAAATCCTGCAAAGCAAGAAGTTTAGTTAACTGTAGACATGTTTATAGCAAGCTACCTGAACACATGATATTTAAATGCACAGACTTTTGTGGGCAACTATATTGTCCCCATTGAGTGCACCTGCATCATAAATATTTGTTTTTTGCGTACATGTTTTAGGCCTAAATGACTGTTCCTAGTAAAACAAAACTTCTTTGGTTTCCATAAGTAACATGACTTGCTGGTCTTTTCACACTACGCAAGGGGGCTAATCGTAGTCTTTCTAATGCTAACGTTATCTCAAACACTTGTCCACAATTCTTTCCATTTCCAACTCTAACCCCTTGCGAAAACAGTCTGCCTGGGGCCAACTTGGAGCTCATTTGTGGCAGATTTGCAGCCCAAACAGTTTACCACAAAAGTTTGCTATAAAATTCCAAGTCTTCACCAGTAGTGGTGAACTATAACCTAGTCAGTGAGGTTGGTTGTTACCTCCAATAATTAAATCATGGGTTTTAAATATTATCAAGAAATCAAACAAAAAAGACCTTAATGCTTGAAGGAAACACAATCACCAAAAACAAAGTAAAAGAACGAAGTAATTGTTTGAAATAAAGCAAAAAATTGTACAATTATTACATTTTCTATTCCACTTGTTTCACATATAGATGCTTATCACATACTTCCAGTGTTTGCCAAACTCACAACCATAGTGTGATGAGTGGGTGATGACACACGCCGACAGGGCCCATTTCCCAGCACAAGCACACAAATCCACACACAATTTACACTGTGTATTTTGAAGGTGTGTACTTGTCATAGCAACTTATTCTGCTATACCTTGACAATCTGCCCAGCATGTTTGTGAGTTATTGTGTGATTGTGTGTTTGTGAAAATGGAGGTGATGAGCTCCTAGCTGCACTTGCAAGACTTGACAATCATGTTGGAGAGCTGCTCGATTTTGGGATTTTTGCCAATGTAGTAAAGGATTGTGAGGGGTTCCAGATCCTGAGACACACAGCATGGAGACGCAGACGCATCTGGATTAATGGTATTATAAAGGCCGAGTATCTGAAGAAGATAAAATGCAGATATTTAATTGAAACCATTTATAATTAATTGTTTTATTTATAATTAAATATTTTTGATTCATAAGTCATAAATTAGTCATAATGAATGTGACGCCACTTTGAATAATACATCATTATATTTGAAAGCTTTGGTGGGGGTGAAAATCATCACTGATTGTTACATGGCACTCTAGAATACTTAATTCCTGTCTGCCTTGCTGCAAACTGTTTGTGTTTGCTTCTGCTTAGCCTGGCTCTGAATCTCTTTTCTTACTATTTTCTTTTCTCATTATTTCTTCATGTCTAAATTGTTAACTGTAATTTGTTGAATTTTTTTAATGAATTAGATACCGCTACCTTTTGATTGTTATCCACTATAGATAACACAGTTTTGTTTTAGATAACACAGCATCATGCTAGCCAGTTAGCATGTCTTCTGTGTTTACTGTCTTTCCTTCCTGCGTTTTATCTATTTTGAGTTCATCAAATAACTGTTTGTCATGGCTTCTGTTTTTCTTACATGAAGTGCTTGCCACGGTTTGTTTAGTGTAGCCTACTCTGTCAGCGCTGAGGGTTTCCCATGTGATAAATGCAGGGAAAATACATAATACAGACAAACAATTATTAAAACGTGCTTGCTGAATATTAAATCTCCCTCTACAAAAGTGATTTTTGTTAATGGCTTGATCACAGATCATAACCCAGATATGCTCTGTTTGACAGAAACATGGCTAAATCAAGATGATTACATCCAAGTTTATACCCCAAAATTACTGTTATAAGCATGACCCTCATCCAAAAGGCAGACTTTATGACAAGAAATTGCTGTCATTTTTAATCACAAGTAGTATTGAACTGTCAAAAATAATTAAATAAACCAACCAATAATGAATTTAAACCAACAACATACATACTTGATCCTACACCTACCAGGTTGCTGAAAGAGATACTACCTGAAATTATTGATATGTCCCAAAAACTTACAAGCTGGCTGTTATCAGACCTCTTATTAAAAAAACACAACTTGATCCCAGGTAACTAGTTAATTACAGACCCATCTCAAATGTACACTTTATTTAAAAAAGTTTGAAAAGATGGTATTCTCACAGATATGTTTTTCTTGGAAAGAGATTGTTTCTACGAGAATTTCCAGTCAGAATTTATACCATAATCACAGTAATAAAACTGCTCTCATCAAAATGACAAATTATTTGCTCTTGTCGACTGATCATGGTTGCATCTCTCTTCTAGTGCTACTCGACCTTAGCACTGCTTTTGACATTGCAATGCCTTACTGGGTGGCTGCCCTCCAGGTTTAGTACAAAAAGTCCAGCTAGTTCAAAATGCTGCAGAGTTCTTACGAGAACAAACAAGTATGACCATATTAGCCCAGTTTTGTCAACACTGCACTGGCTGCCTATCAAGCATTGTATAAAATTCTGCTAATTACCTACAAGGCCCTAAAGGGTTTGGCTCCCCAGTACTTGAGCGAGCTCCTTTCTTAATACGGTCTTTACGTTCACTGCAATCTGAACATTCTGGCAAGGATATAATTCCCAGAATTTCTTAAGCATGTCACGCATGGGTGGTAGATCCTTTTCATCTTTGACACCCAAAATCTGAAACAGTCTTCACAGTGTTGTCTGGAAGACAGATACACTATGTCAGTTTAAATCTAGTTTAAAGACCCATCCCTTTAATCTAGCCTTTGCATTTATTACTCAAATCCCTTCAGAGATAAAGTAATATAGCCTAACTCTGTTAGGCTATATTAACTAGGTAAACTGCAACCGGAGACACTTTCAATAAGAACAGATGTACTAGCTACACACTAAGTCTGTCTTTTATTTCCCCAAAGTACTGTCGTCAGCAAGATGCAGACTTTATCTAGACCAGATGGTGGAAAGACAGGATGGGGCAACCCCTGAGACAGACTGACCCAGCTACACTTTGACCTGACACTAGTCCTATTTTTGAGTCAGATAGATGATCATTCTTATGCCAATTTAAGAAGATACATCCATAACCTGGATCACTTAAAATCAAGTGGGAATATGATGGACTTCTTTATTAAACTTCCTATTACCTACATACCTATCTCCAGCACAGTTAGATCCTACATTTAAGTTCCCTGTCTAGTCACAGCATTGGGATGTTATAGCTGCATTTAGTAACCTTACGCTTCTGTCGCCATGTCTGTTTGTAACATTCTTTAATGCTTGACATTTGCCACAAAATCAGACCCAACAGTTTTTAAATCAATATAAAATTATAAATCAGTATTATTATTTAATTATTAGTATTATTATATTATCAGTATTATTATCCTCTTTTATCCAAGAGTAACGAATTGCAGCCTTAACGTGCCAGAGGAGAACTGGTCCTCCCGGTTAAGCCTGGTTTCTCCCAAGGTTTTTTTCTTCATCTATACATCATTGGAGTTTTGGTTCCTTGCCACTGTAGACTGCTGACATTTAGCTTAGGGTTTTGTAAACTCTTAATATTGCTCCTAGCATAATGATGTAATTACAGTCCTAAAAACTGTACTATTTTGCTATTTCTTTGTCTCCCTTTCTTATGCAATGTTCAGATATTTTATGATATTATCGAAAATCCCTTATACACCTGGCCTTTAAAATCTTCTTTTTGCAGTGCCATCTTCATGTAATCTGGAGACCTATCATCTGTCATGTTAATTGACTAAATGTTGCATAGTCTAAGTACACAAATGTTTTCTGTATACAATCTGAATACAGTTTAATTGAAATTGAATTGATTCTGATTGGCCAGCTGTGTCCATGTTATTACTTAATAACAACTGCCTAAAACAAATAACACACAGTCTTACAGGAACTAACTTAGTTACAAACAAATTAAATATAAATATACCTAATCAATGAAACATTTGAGATTGTATTTACATATAATTTGTACATATTTTTATTTAACTAATTTAATGTTTGTCTTGTTTAAATGTCATTTCTTGGCTTAAAGCCATAAATGTTTTTTTCTCTAGGAAGATTTGTATTTGTTACTAATGAGCTAATAAAATATTGGTAAGTAGCTTTATAATAAGCAGGGCAATGTATATTCAGCCAGTTGTTTGAGCAGTGTGCTTTGCGTAGGGGTCCTGATCATCTTGTCTGGGCTCATTCTGCAATAACAACTGGCTGGCTGTACATTATTAGTTCAATAACATTTTATTTATATAGCGCTTTTTAAAATGCAGTGTTACATATAATACTAATCCTGTATTCCTTTAGCTCAACTGGTAGAGCATTGTGTTAGCAGCGCAAAGGTTGTGGGTTTGATCCCTGGTAATACAAGTACTGATTAAAAAAAAAAGTATACCTTGAATTCACTGTAAGTCGCATTGGATAAAAGTGTCTGCCAAATGAGTAAATGTAATGTAAATGTACTAAGATATATAAAAATGACACAGAAAAACTTAAACATTTTCAAACATGTTCAACTCATAATACATGGTATTATTGCACATGGTATGTATATTAAAGTATATTAAGTATATTAAAACTAATTAGGGATAGTGGGTTTGTAGTTGGTTTATGAATAAAGAGTTGAACTAATAAAAACTAGAACACATTTGGACCATTTAAATAAATAGACGTGCATTATCCCTTATGACATCTATTCCTCACACAAAGCTATTGTATAGCAGCAAAAGTTTTGGAATATATAGCACAAATCATATGGACTACTTTGATAAAAGTTTTGATTAAGTTTATGATGTCTTCTGGTTGTTTTTGGACATTGACTGACGTTGCTGGCCTCTCCGAAATTGTCTATTGTACCTTTGATTTGTTTTCCACACAACAATGTATAATTTTAAGTTTTAGTAATCGAAATTACTGGAACAGTTTCAGGTAATGGTGATTAATCTAGCAACAATTTTAGCTTAGCAGTTGAAGAGCTGTAATGTGTTTCTCACACTGCTGTGTTGAGTGTCTGCGCTCCACAAATATGGACAGGCTCCTGCACAAAAGTTGGCATAATAACCCTTCGGTTCATGGATCCACCTCCAACCCAGATCCTTCTTAAAATCGATGTAGAGAGAGCGTAAACAGCAATTATCCTGCACGTTCCTGTGGGATGATGATGATAACACAATTATACACAATTATATTGGACTGCTTCTAATATTAAACGTCATAGTACTGTAAATTCTGCTTCATAAATCAGTTGTTTATTCAGTTGTATTCTTACAACAGGAACAACAAATAAATGTATTTGTAGCACAAAAAGAATATCTGTATCTTTACTAATACAGGATCATGTCTGAACACGTCTGAAAGTATTCATTGTTTTGAGTAGGACTGGTTGGTTTGATTAAAGACTTATTACTCTTTATTGGCAATTTTTTTTTAAATAACTATAGAGAAAATAGCTGAGAAAAATACCTCTGGAACCAATGACACTGGAAAAAGGCTTGCTCATAGTTGTACTCTATACATAAGGTAAATCAGTGTGATTGTGACAGCAATAGGCAGGGCAAAGACAAGACACTTTTTTAATGACATTTGAGTCACATTTAGTCTTTAGTTAGAACTAAAAAAATTTCTAGTTCATTATGTTAAGATATGTGGGCCAGTCTGCTTTAATACGTGTCCCATCAATTGCATAATCCTGGACTGTGGCTGCTTCTAACAAATGACAGATGAATATCTATAGAGACACCAGAAGCATGGTGGTGTTTGAAACATTCTAATTTAGTTCAGATACAGAGTGTGGGAAAAGTCACTTTAGCTTTGTGTAAAAAAGTTGGACCTGGAGCAAAAGGCTGCATCCAGAGCTCTTTTCTGTCTGTGGCTTTTGTGCTGAGACTCCAGACGGTATGATGGAAGAAGCATCAATAGCAGGTGTGGAGACTGGCCACTAAGATGGCGCTTTTTACTCTTTGCATCTCCATGCACAAAGCTGTCATCTATACCTGTGGACCAAAAGGATGGGATGAGAGATCTACAGCATATTTAAATAATTATCCAGGTTAAAAACAAGATAAACATTATAATGTAAATGTGAAGCGTGTCACTTTTTAACTGTATTTACACCAAATACAAAAAATACCATTGGTTGAGCCAGTGTTGCTATGTTGGCCTGGTCAGGATGCTCAGACAAACAGAGTAATGTTTTGATAGCACCAAAGTGTTTACATTTTTTGAAAATAAAAGAACTATAAATAACTTATATTTATTAACAGCTATTTCTGAATATTAGACTAGGAGAGTTTAAGTTAGAAAAAAAATACACGCTTTTTACTTTCTCACTTAATTAACTCTTAATTAGCCTCTGTGAGATTGTGCTGATTACCACAGATAACAATTTTAACTCGTACCTCAGTTTGTAAAACTTTCCACTTTTCTGACAGAAACAAATATATAATAAGTAATAAGTTACAATCTGATGAACTTCATGAAGAAACATGGACATGTCTTTCCATTTTCCTTTCTTTTCTCCAAATCATACAGACACAGAGAAACACCCTAAAACACAAACTAACTCACTCGCACCCCCACCCAAATCCACCTGCAAAGCGTGCCTCCAGCTCCTCACTCTTGTTGGGGATGATGTAATTATTTGACGGCACAAATGTGCAGCAGGGACAGTGTAGGCTAATCTTGAATCCATTGTTTCTGTCTGGTGGGAGAAAACAGTAAAGAAAACAAAATGTACACAGTGAGGTTAGATAATCTACAGCAGATAAATGAGATCATCTTTGGAGCTGGCCCCTAATGTGAGTAAGCCCACTCCCACAGTCCCTCAGGAGACACGGAGAGTCACTGCTGTCTTTCAGCAAAAAGCGCCACAATTCATTACCGCCATGCATCTCCCGACCTGTTCTCTCCAGTGACCATCTCTCTCACTCTCCTGTGTACTGTGTTGGAGATCTTCTGGGCTGAACCTGTTATGAGCTCATAAGCTGTGTAAACTGATAAAGATAAGAAATCATCTTTATTGCCCAATGGCCTATAAACATTGCAATCATACCTTTATTATTGCAGATAAAAAAAATACCTTCTTTAAAAAAAAATCTTGACTCTTCTACTTTTCTGTTTTCTATAGCCACTGGATTCTGTTAATTGCTGCTTGCAGCTACATATTTTGTTTTTTACAATGGCTTTAAGAATTGGGTTCTATGATACTTTTCTAAAATGATTCTTGAAAGAAATGCTATTATCCACCTGGTGTTGTAACTGTTCAGAGCGGCTTCCACTGGTCAAGTGGGTTTTTGTAATGTCACATTTTTTTCAAAAGAAAAAAAAAAAACTTTTTTTCCATTTTGTCAACATTCAATCAAACATATACAGTCATGTGAAAAAATTAGGACACCCTATGAAAGCCTGTGTATTTTTGTAACATTTTTGCATCATTTTTGGATATATGGATATTTAATCTCAATTTTAACAATACAGAGAGATTAAAGTAATATATCTAAGCAATTAAAACTGAAGAGGGGGTTTTCTGTAAAATGTAATTCCACAAAAATGCAAATTCTAACAGAGGCAAAAATTAGGACACCCTCACATGTATTCCCTCTTAAAATGGCTCAAATCACACACAGGTATATTACACCAGATGCACATAATTAGTAGATTGTTACTCAGCATTTTGAATGAGGCATGCCCTATCTAAACCTCAGACATTTGTGCTCCTGACTGTTGAAGTGAGAGTGAGCACCATGGTGAGAGCAAAAGAGCTGTCAGAGGCCTTCAGAAAAAAAATTGTAGCATCTTATAAGTCTGGTAAGGGATTTAAAAAGATCTCAAAAGATTTTGAAATCAGACATTCCACTGTCCGGAAGATAGTCTACAAGTGGAGGGCTTTCAAAACAACTGCCAACATGCCCAGGTCTGGTCGCCCCAGCAAGTTCACCCCAAGAGCAGACCGCAAGATGCTAAAAGAGGTCTCCAAAAAACCTAAAATGTCATCTCGGGACCTACAGCAGGCTCTGGCTACTGTTGATGTAAAAGTGCATGCCTATACAATCAGAAAGAGACTGCACAAGTTTAACTTGCATGGGAGGTGTGCAAGGAGGAAACCTTTGCTCTCTAGGAGAAACATCAAGGCCAGACTGACATTTGCCAGAGAGAATGTTGACAAAGACCAGGACTTCTGGAATAATGTTCTTTGGACAGATGAGTCCAAAATTGAATTATATGGACACCAGAGCAGAGGACATGAACCTCATACCAACTGTGAAGCTTGGGGGTGGAAGTGTCATGGTTTGGGGCTGCTTTGCTGCAGCAGGTCCTGGTCAGCTCACCATCATAGAATCCACCATGAATTCTATTGTGTATCAGAAGGTGCTTGAAGAACATGTGAGACTATCTGTTAGAAAATTAAAGCTGAAACGGAACTGGACCATGCAACATGACAATGACCCAAAACATACTAGTAAAGCAACCAAAGACTGGATGAAGAAATGGAGAGTCCTGGAATGGCGGAGTCAAAGTCTAGATCTGAATCCTATTGAGATGTTGTGGGGTGACTTTATAAGCTGAAAACATTCTACATTGAGGAGTGGGGTAAAATTTCTTCAGACCGATGTCAGAGACTGGTAGATGGCTACAAGAAGCGTCTCATTGCAGTTATTTCAGCCAAAGGAGGTAACACTAGCTATTAGGGGCTAGGGTGTCCTATCTTTTTCCTCAGTTAGAATAGACATTTTTGTAGAATTACACTTACAGAAGATCTTGAAAAGACTTTTCTTCAGTTTTAATTGTTTAGTTATATTACTTAATCTCTCTGTATTGTTAAAATTGAGTCTAAATAACCATATATTAAAAAATGTTACAAAATACACATGCTTTTATAGGGTGTACTAATTTTTTCACATGACTGTAGATGACCTCAAAGCTAAAAAATACTGATGATTAGCCTGGTTTCAAACATGCACTAAATATTTGTAAGCATATTTTCAAAATCCCTTTCTTATTACCACACACACACATGGTTTTTAGGGACTCTCTATAAACGTAATAATTTTTCTTACGTTTTATTATACACATTTGTGTTCTCGTAAACCACATATTCAACCCCCCCCAAACACACACTCTCATGTACCTCTGTGTAGCAGCCATTCATTGACTGCGTCTGTCACATCGAAAGAAAGCCATTCCCCCTCCATACGAGTATGCACCACTTTGCTGTCAATGTAGCGTTGCGTGGGTGAGGTGAGGTCTTTATGGCCTAAAATCTAAATTAACAGAAAATGCGTTAGTCACCCACAAACCACAACCAATGTCAATGATATGCCCCATTTATTTAAAATGATAAAACAAATGCCTGAACAGCAGATCAAACGATGAGCCAGCCTCCTTTTTCCACCATTTCTGATTGATTAGCCAGGTCTTGGAGAGGCTGTGCTGGTGGAAACGGATGCTGAAAAGGGTGATCTGTCCTTCATGGCTGTGTGTTTACATTGGACAGTATACCTCCTAATGTGTAAAACACTGCTTCAGGTGCAACATTTGCAATGGCCTCCATCAAGTTGGGGAGATGAATGCGAACAAAGGCTTAGATAGAAGCCAAAATGAAGAAACTAATTGTAGGTAAAGCTACAGGGGGTCTAAACAGGTGGAAGAGCTTTTGGGGCTTTCTGGAATATTGTCTGCTTATAAGAATAAATCTCATTGCTAAACTGCAACAACATTTCATTTGTTTAACAGAATTGAATGAATTAGGATGAGCTAATAAAGTTAATGTATTTGATATTTTATATATGTACCTCTACATACGGTGCTATAAAGTGCTTTAGTGTGTCAGTAGGAAATAGCAATATAGACAGAAAAGAACAGAGACAACCTATATTCATAAAAACTGTGGCAAAATCTTTAAGAAGCTTGAAAAAAAAACAACCTTCCTGGAAACTACTGTAACGATACACCGACACGGAGTTGTAACGATACACGGACACGGAGTTTGTGACAGAACCCCCCCCTCCCGGAGCGGCTCCTGACGCTTGTGGTGGGGGACGGCCGGTTGGGGTGGTTTTGGTGGAACTCGAGGAGGAGGGAGGGATCCAGGATGTCGGCCCGTTTGCTTCAGGAACGTTCCTCAGGGCCGTAACCTTCCCAATCCACCAGATATTGTAATGTCGGACCCTGTCGACGAGAGTCCAAGATCTGGTTCACTCGGTACACGGACGCGTCGCCCACCACCTCGGGAGGAGGGTCCTCCTCTCCGTCTGGACCTACGGGTAAAGGGGAGACAGGGTCAGAATTTGGTTTCAGGAGGGACACATGAAATGATGGAGAAATACGGTATTCCGGTGGTAGGTCCAGACGGTAAGTCACTGGGTTGATCTGACGTAAAATGGAGAAGGGACCAATGTACCGTGGACTCGGCTTTTTACAGGGCAGTCGGAGACGAATGTCCCGGGTGGACAGCCAAACCTTATGACCCGGTTGATAGGGGGGAGCAGGAGCTCTGCGTAGGTCCGCTTGTCTTTGGTGTCTCCGGACTGCCTGTTGCAGGTGAGTGTGAGCCGAGTCCCATACCCTCTCGCTTTCTCTGAACCAGTGATCGATGGCAGGTACTGTAGAGGGTTCCCCGGTCCAGGGGAACATCGGAGGTTGGTAACCCAGACAACATTGGAAGGGCGTCAGAACGGTAGTGGATTGCTGGAGAGAGTTCTGGGCGTATTCCCCCAGGGCAGGAACCGGCTCCAGGTGGCTTGATTTCGTGAACAGTAGGTACGAAGGTACCTCCCCAGTTCCTGCACCTTTCTCTCCGTCTGGCCGTTCGTCTGGGGGTGGTAACTGGAGGATAGACTGACGGAGACACCTAGGAGTTGGAAGAAGGCCCTCCAGACCCAGGAGACAAACTGAGGTCCCCTATCGGACACGATGT
>JAZGTK010003564.1:5718-21273 GCA_036877625.1 Ambastaia sidthimunki
CCAGAAATCAGACAGGAGATTCAGGGATCTACATTAAACGCTGTTGCAAGGGCTTCTGTATAGACATCCTCAAAAAGATCGCCAAGTCTGTTAAATTCACCTACGATCTTTACCTGGTGACCAATGGGAAGCATGGGAAAAAAATCAACGGCACATGGAACGGGATGGTCGGTGAGGTGAGTTCAGCTGTTCTCTTGAGTCCTCATTCAACTGTAGATGCTCATATTGTGAACTTGAGTTGTTAAAATAGATTAATTTGGTGTAACATGATTAATAAGGTAAAAGTCTGTTGTGGATGAGAGATGTATATACAGTAAAGTGTAACTCTGACTTACACTGTTGGACTATATGCTTATAGATCTTAAAAGTCGGGTTCTACTGGAAGTAAAATCCCATTCATTTTTTCCAAAGGAGAAATTGATTTTTAACGATAGCGTATAAACCTTTCAAGACCTACCATGAGCTCTGAGGTTGTTAAGTGATTATATATGCTTCTGGTGAAACCACAAGTCTGAGTGATTTTAACGTTACCTTTAAAAAGTCGCATTTAAAAGCGAAATACCTGGTGAAGAACGACCCATAATCCTCCTCAGATCCACCTAACGGAGAATTGACACAAAAGAATCGGTCATTAAACAATTTATGTATGCAATCCTAACCCTCTGAGTTTGGTGTAATTCATCTTGTGGCTGGTAGGTTTGGTTCAAAATGTTTTTATTGAGCTTTTTTTCTAATTCTCATGGAGGAGAAAAATATGAAAAATTAATCTGAAGGCTGTTGCGTAAGTGGGCGTGTACTGTTGTATTCTGTAACGTTGTAAATAATACCTCAAACTGCTTGAGGAATATATATTGATGAATTTAAGATGAAACGTTTTTGCACTGCTTTGCATTGACTCATTTGTGCATGCGGTGCGAATATTATATTTATAACTTTCCTTTTTTAACTCCGACAGTCTGATTTCTGATTTTATATTATCATTTAAAAAAGAAGACAATCTGAACAGTGTGTCTAATCAGAAGAACAGATGAAAGAGCAGGAAAGTGAAAGCTAGTGATTTTGCCCAACCTCTAGGGAAAATACAGCTGGCGCATTAATTCAGATGAGAAAAAAATATTAGTTACCGAATCGCATTGAAATTCACAGTTGAGAGGAACGTGGCACACACAGCACAGTTCCTTTTCAATCCTAGTCACTTGAATCCTTGAAACTGAAGCACATTCCTGGGTTTAATAGAGACTTTTGGTAGCTTGTTTCTTGTCTTTACAGGTTGTGATGGTTTAAGACGGGTGCTGCAGTGTAATTCAACACTCAAACAAACATCTATATGATGATCTTATCTCCTGATCTGAATCGTGATCTTTATCTCAGAGGCTTTCTGTACCTTCTGTCACCTTATTAACTCTGTTTTGTCCCATTTTTCGGAATCACTAGAGGCCCTTTATATGTGATTCTAAATATACCTGGACAAGTTATGGTTTGGGGAACTAGTGATTAGGTGATAGGAAGGAGAAACAGCTATTTAAAGCTACAACGACCCACTGAAGAAAGTAACCTGATTTCTGTCTTTGTTGGTTTTACAGTCTGATTTTTTTTTCTGTGTGGCTTTTTCATTCACAGTTCCTGTTTTATCCTTATTTCATCTTTTCTCTCACACTGTTTGTCCTGTAATCTTATTGAGACTGTGGCTTGCCTGGACCAGTCTCTGTAACTTTCCTATTTCCCTCTTCCTCTTTGTTTCCAGGTGGTGCTTAAAAATGCCCACATGGCCGTGGGGTCCCTGACTATAAATGAAGAGAGGTCAGAGGTCATTGACTTCTCTGTGCCCTTCATAGAGACAGGAATTAGTGTCATGGTCTCCCGTAGCAACGGCACAGTGTCTCCTTCTGCCTTTTTAGGTGTGTATACTGTAGACATTACTCAGTACAGTCTCATGACGTTGTATATTTCTTATTTGGAATTTATCTCTGCATTCAATCCCAATTCATTGTGTGTGTGAGCACAACTGGCCAACTGAAACTCTCTGATCCTAATTCTGTACACACACACAAAGTCTAATGGGATTCAAATACATAAAACCCCAAACTCGAGTGTTCTGTTCATCAATAACTCCCTTTCTCTTTATTTTTCTCCTTTTCTTCTCGCTCTCAGAGCCCTTCAGCGCTGACGTCTGGGTAATGATGTTCGTTATGCTGTTGATAGTTTCAGCGGTGGCCGTCTTCGTCTTTGAATACTTCAGTCCTGTTGGCTATAATCGCTGCTTGGCAGACGGACGAGGTTTGCAGACACTCGCTTGTACAAACACACACGTACAAATCTGTCACACACTCATACACCATTTGTAATATCTGTTCGTAAATTTGTGCATTCAACAACCACAGGATAGAGTTTCATCTTTTAGTTATTGCAGTATGTCTGTCTTGTTAGTAATGTGATGGTTTCCCGAGTACTTTGATTTAAAACAAAACAAATAGTCAATTTTGCATATTGACTTTTCATAATCAGTTGTTATCATCTGCTTTTTTAATTTTTTATTCCTGTTATAACAATCTCTCTTTCTCATTCTCTCTTTCTCCTCACACTATTAGAGCCTGGTGGTCCATCTTTCACCATCGGAAAAGCTGTTTGGCTACTTTGGGGTTTGGTCTTTAATAACTCTGTGCCAGTGCAGAACCCCAAAGGCACCACAAGCAAGATCATGGTATCAGTTTGGGCCTTTTTTGCTGTGATATTCCTGGCCAGCTACACAGCCAACCTGGCTGCCTTTATGATCCAAGAAGAGTATGTGGACCAGGTGACGGGCCTGAGTGACAAAAAGGTACCAGGGATTGTTTGATCTGAAATGTAACTGCATTTCGTTGTCATTAAAAAAGACATTTCTTATTGATCTCATTTATTTTTCAGTCAATACCGATATATTCTAACTTTAGTGGATAAAAGAGACATTATTTTTTACAAGGCTGCTTGGAATGTGACTTGACTTAAACAGACTCAGGTCTATTCTTGATGTTAAACAGCTTAAGGCTGGATTACGCTACACAACTTCAGGACAGATCAAAACAGATTTTAAAATACTAGGCATCAAACACTTGCGTTGAACACTAAACAGCTGAGAATCACACAACAACTGTCTAGTCTGTAGCTGAACGTGTCCATTTTCATTTCTTCTTTAACGCTTGATTTTCATTGGTCAGACATGTCAACTACATTCTCAACCACTGGTGTGAGTTTGGGGTGGGGAGTCGTGGGTTGGAAGGAGTGTTTGTTAAACCTCTTTGGTTTCGTTTGGTATCGCTGGTAGTGTAGAAAACACACATTTTAATAAAAAACTAATTTACAGAAAAACAAAAATGCCTAAATGATTGTCATAGTAATCACAGTCCACGGTTATATAAATGTGATTAATTTCAGTTTCAGTAATATGTTAATTAGCATGCGAAGTCAAATTCATGCAGAGCTTTTCATGTGACATCCTAATATTACTGTTTACTGTCCACCAAAGACTAATGACATTATTGGGCAAACACACGCAGACTGCTTTTGTGCTAATTAGCTTTTGCATCATTCTCTTTGTGTGGAAATAACTGAGCTAATGTGAATTAGGCAACTGCTATGAAACAGAAAGAGAGTCGAGAGGCTGCTGTAGCCTTTTTAATAATTGATGTGGTGAGATTTTGTGCTTTAAGTTATACAAAAAAAAGATCTGTCGTACTTTTAAAGGATTTGACAGCTGTCCTCACTCTTTCCCCCTTGTGTTTTCATTGACACCGGACAACTGTTGTATTTTTCTGTCTTTCTTTCCTGCAGTTTCAAAATCCGAATGACTTTTCCCCTCCGTTCCGATTTGGCACCGTGCCCAACGGGAGCACAGAGAGAAACATACGGAACAACTACAAGGAGATGCACAGCTATATGACCAGCTTCCACCAGAAAAATGTGAACGAGGCCCTCTATAGCCTGAAGTCCGGGTGAGTGAGTGAGTGAGTGAGTGAGTGAGTGAGTGAGTGAGTGAGTGAGTGAGTCAGACAGACAGACAGATAGGGAGAGAAAGGGAGAAGAGGGATGGATGGTGACAGAGAGAGAGGTTATCTGTTAAAAGAAAATAAAGGGTGGGAAGAGAGAGAGATGGAGATTTAGAGCTTGTAGAACAGGACTACTGCTGGTGGCCGGATGAACTCTGGGCTGTTAATAGCATCAGAATGAGGCAGTTTAGAGGGGGTTTGTTTGGAGATGTTGATTGGCTGGAAGACATGCACTGATGGTCCTGGTTTCTAAAATCCTTTATTTGTTTTGTACTAATACTGGATATGCATAATTATAATAAACTCAAATCCATTATTATAGGTTTTTACCAACACATAGTGCTCTAGCCCTAACATGATAAAAGAGAAAAGCATGATTTTACACACATTTTATTCAGAAGAGTTTTATATAGTCCACCACCCTAATATCACTTTATTTTGTGTTAAGTGTTTTCGTCACATTTACATTTACTTTAATCAGTTAGCAGACGCTTTTATCCAAAGTGACTCACAAAATAAGAAGTAAAAGGAAGCATAAATTGCTGTGTTGCATAATTTGTTGCTTGCATAATTTATTCAGCATGTTATTATTAGACACAATTTTAGTCTTATAAAATAGACTGCTCACCTTCAGAGGTTAGTGATAAATCATTTATTTATTATTTTGCAAAAAAGCCGAAATAGGTATCAGTTAAAAATCAGTTCTTAGTATCGGTAAGACGCTTAAAAATAATCAGTGTTGGTATTGGTTATAAATAAACAACACTGGTCAATCTTGACACATCCAACTCCACGTGGATATACATTTTAAATACCTTAAATCACTGTAAGCTGCTTTGGATAAAAGCATCTGCCAAATTAAAAGTTTAATTAGGTCTTTATTTGTTGCAGATACGAGAAGAATCTGACAAACATGGCATGACAAGTTTAATGTGTAACAAATATACATTCTCCTTCCTCCTGTTAGTAAACTGGATGCGTTCATCTATGATGCCGCAGTGTTGAACTACATGGCCGGCCGTGATGAGGGCTGTAAACTGGTGACCATTGGTAGTGGATATATCTTTGCTACCACAGGGTACGGCATTGCCATTCAGAAAGACTCGGGCTGGAAGAGGGCAGTGGACCTCGCCATACTGCAGCTGTTTGGAGATGGTAAAAATGATCTGTTTTTTAATGGTGATTTTATTAAATGATGACTATGATGAATTTGCAGACAGTCTTATTCAGCTTGAATTAACTCTAGGTTATGAGATACTTATGGGGAGATTTAAAAAGGAATTGCATCCACTAATAGTGTTTTTTTCTGTCTGCATAGTTTTAGCAACTGACTTACTAAAAGAATTACGTAAACTGCAACTGTTCAGTGAAATCACCCCTAATCCCACAAATTCACAGCTTGAGATTTCATTCAGTTAGTCCACTTTGCTTTAAATGGTTCTCAAGGTGTCCCCACGGCAAACAGTTTGAAGAATGCTTGGCGAGAGATGACACGTGCCTACACTGGCTGACAGAATGCCAACAAATATGCCAGAAAATGGGTGTTAGATGTGTGAAAATCTGGCATCCTGTCTTTCTAAGCCTTCTTTGTCTGTGATTTAATGTTCAGTCAAGGCATAATAAAGCTCATTTTTAATTACTTGTAAAGTCATCAAATAATTAGCCTTTGAAATGTGCGCTGATACTGATTAATTACTATGTTGGACACAGTGTCATCCAAGTTGTTTTAACTTATTTGACACGAGATGTTTTGCTTTATTGGTCTTTTTTTGTCAGGAAATTTCTTTGAGCTTGTTTTGTGCCAGTGATTGTTGTGAAAATAGATCAAGCAGCAAAATGTTGTGCATATTTATATGATGTAAATCTTCTGTAGGTTTGTTATGCATGCAGTGCATTGTTAGATTAGATTAGCAACACAACTGGAGTTCATACATGCACACACATGCATTTCGACAAGCATTGCAGCTCTGCTGAATGTGACTAGGCACCTCTGCTCCCAAGACTAGTCAGGTGTATCGCGTGTGGTTACATAAACCTGCATGCGATCAATCCAGGAATAGAGTCCTATTTGCAAGTGTCAAGGGGGCACTTGTGTTATCTCAAAAGTACATTGCAAAGGCATCGACTGCGTGACATACATGCAGGTGCACATGAAAGCTTAGACACAGCATGCTGTCGGCCGCATGCATGTTCACACTCACATGAATGTCAAGCTTTTAAAAGATCAGAAGGCACTTTTCCTCCTGTGCAGTAGAAATGCAGCCATTAACTGGATGGATCCCTTTGCATGTGAATGCATGAGTGTGTTTGTATATATTGAGTGAGAAAAAAGACAGTATGTTTGTCCCAGAAGACTGACCTGAGGTGGATTTTTGAGTTTGATCCTGTCCTTGCTATGACTGTTCTCAAGCCCCATCAGGGCCCTTATTAGTGCTGGGAACCAAATTGCAAATGACTCCCATAAGCAGTTGTTAATGAGAGAAAGCTTCAGTGGGTTTGAGTTTGGACTAATCCGTCATGACAAATGTTACACGTCGCAGGGCCGTAATTTGTTTACAATGCACAGTTTTGTAGGGGCTCTAAATAAAAGCAGTGCAGAAACGCACGAGGTCATCATGGATAGACAAATGCGAACAGACACGCATGTTTACACCCCACAGACACACACAAGTCACAGCTGGAAAAGCACAAACAATCTCACAAACAAGCTGAAATACGTCCTAGCGTTTCTGCAGCACAGCGCTGAAGTTACAGGTTCGAGCCCAACACTGAACACAAAAATGTTGCTTTGAATTTGTGTCTGCCAAATTTGTGATAAAAATTGTGTTTGTTACATTCCTTACTTGCAACATCCATTTTGTTGTGTTTTTATTTCTCCATCTGTAATTATTTCAGTTTATAAACTTCCCTCACCCTCTTTTTCTCTCTTTGTTCGTTTGTAGGTGAGATGGAGGAACTGGAGGCCCTGTGGCTCACTGGCATCTGCCACAATGAGAAAAATGAGGTGATGAGCAGTCAGTTGGATGTAGACAACATGGCAGGTGTATTCTACATGCTGGGAGCTGCTATGGCTCTGTCCCTTATCACATTCATCGCTGAGCATCTGTTCTACTGGCAACTGCGTTTCTGCTTCATGGGTGTGTGCTCGGGCAAACCCGGCATCACCTTCTCCATCAGCAGGGTGAGTGGCAGGTTCTGAACTTGTGATATGCGGACAAACCCAAAGGATTGACTCAGTTATTCGGTCGCCAACAGCCTATTGAGTTCAATTAGTTCTTTAAGCTTCAGAGTTGGTAATCCTTTTTGGAGCTGGCTCAGAATTATGGAACGCTGGTGCGCTTAGCCGAGATTTAGACACAATCTCGCAGGCTGTCGTACGGACTATCAGCAGTGCTGTGATTGTGTAGACACAGGGCCACAGGTCAAGAGCTGCACGTAATCACAGCCGTGCTGATATTTTGTACAACATCACGGTTACGACTGTACGTTTAATACACAATATTGTTACAAATATTTCGTTTTGAGGATGCTTAGATATTCAGATGAAATATCTAAATTAAATATGCATAATAATGAGCTTACAGTTTCTTTTATGTAAAACATATTGTGTCTTAACACTGCTGGACTGTAATTGTATTCTTTATAATATTTTGAAGACCACAGATGGGTTCCAAGCAGATGGCCTTCAGGAATCACAGTTGTCATGAGCCAAGAAATACATGCTGTTGTTTTAAACGTTCTCTATACAATACCGTGGGAAAAAGCTACACATACGCACATACGTTTATTTGGTAAAAATCCCGACATGATCATGGGAAATGCCATTTTGTGCATAAGCGATATTTCAGCATAAAGCCACAGAACTTTAGCTAACAGACCCGTTTCAAACTTCACACATCAAATCTGGCCTCATGCAATTGGAGTAAAGCCATGACCCACATAATGACAGGAATAAACAGAGCAAATATCAGTTTACCTCTCCAAACTGGCAAGTGATTCATGCATAAACCCGGGTTTACATGTGTTCACAAATGTAGGCAAATAACAGGACGATCGATTACTTTATGATGGGTGTCATCTAGCTGACATCGCACCTTGTGTGACCATGTTTCTTCAGCTGTGAGAACAGGCCATGCGTGCATTTGGAGGTCATTGAAAGAAATCTGGTGACTCAGATGTATCTTACTACATATATTTCCCTTTCAGATGTAGATAAGTGGATGAACACCAGCTAAAGAAGCAATACAGCGGAGGAAGTAAGAAGAATTACAGTGAATAGAAAGAGAAAAGTGAATAGAAAAATGGCAACAGCAGCCCTCAAGAGGAAAAAAGAGAAAGAAAGAGAAATGAGATAACGCTGAGAGGAGAATATGTTCCAGTCTAATCAAATGGAAGGGTCAGGAGATGAATGAGAAAAAGAGGCATACTGGGATGAAACCTGAGTTAAAAAAGACAGAGAGTAGAGGAAGTAGAGGAGAGGATGGGAGGTAGAGGAGAGCAGATGACGGTAGGTAGAGGAGGTGGAGGAGAGGATGGGAGGTGGAGGAGAGGATGGGAGGTGGAGGAGAGGATGGGAGGTGGAGGAGAGGATGGGAGGTTGAGGAAAGGATGGGAGGTAGAGGAGAAAATGGGAGGTAGAGGAGAGGATGGGAGTGTACATACACTAAGTGTGATTGAAAGTGAGACGTATAACATTTCTGACATGTTGCCTCACTGGGGTGTATCACCAGTAAAAATGACCTTTGGAATGTTTTTGAACCATTTCTTTTGTTATATCACATACAGTAACGTTTGTTATCAAAGGTTAGAATAGTTTATGTATTTATGAATTTTAATACTTATGGCATTATTGTATTGCAACACGATCACTTTTGTTTGTTGGATCTGGATGTAAATTTTATAATAAAGATAATAATAAAGTATTTAACAGTAACAGTTAACAGTCAGTTTAGCAGTAACAAATATGCCATTAAGAAATGAGTTTGGTAAAATACAACCCAAACTACACAGATAAATGAATTATAATTCAGTAAACCTGAGTCACTGGAAAATGAGCAAGTGTTATTAGAATATTGTGTAATGAATTTGTCATGGCGGTGATGAAGGAGAGACTGAGTAGATACAATGATGTCAGCTGAATTTGAATCACATTTATTGAAGACATTGATGGGCCATCAAAACCACAGAGTAACTGCAACCCTGTCACCCTGTGCTCATCAATCACATCTTTTGCATCTGCCCTTTCTCCCACTTCATACACCCTGTTTATCCCTGTTCATCTCTTTCTGCCTTGATATACCAACACCACAAAAAGAATTTAAGCACTTTAAGAGAACAGTTCACCAAAATGTTAAAATTTCCGTCATGTTTTATTCACCCTTGTGTCATTTCAAACCCCTCTGACTTTCTTTCTTCAGTGGAACACAAAAGGAGGCCATGTAATGAATATCCGCTTGGCTGAATTCAGCACAATGACAGAACATGGTGACTCACTCTAACGCTTAATAAATCACCCAAGGGTGCAAGAAAGTCCATGTGGGGCTGTGATCGTTGTCCAAGTGAAGTGCTTTGATCGTGTCTTCTGTGTTTATGAAAGAGCTATAACCCTGCAGATGAACTACACCTGTGATTGCTAGGACACCTGTGTGAATGTATAAAGTCAGTTCTCCTTCAACAAATTCCTTCTTGGTCTATTGTTATTTGTAATGAAGTAACAATTTTTTAGTTTATTTTATGTAACTTAAGTCTCCAACTACATTTTGAGGCCATTGTAGACAGCTGTGTGTGTTTGTAGTGAGAGAGTTTGTTGCAATTTTACCTTTCAATAAACAATATACTAATTTCATATTTTTCTCCCTTTTTGTTTTCTTTTTTTATCTCTAACAGGGCATCTACAGTTGCATCCATGGTGTTCAGATCGAAGAGAACAAATCAGCTCTCAACTCACCATCAGCGACTATGAACATGAACAACACCCACTCCAACATTCTTCGCCTGTTGCGTACTGCCAAGAACATGACCTCTGTGCCTGGGGTCAACGGTTCACCCCACAGCGCATTGGACTACAGCCATCGTGAGTCAACTGTTTATGACATCAGTGAACATCGGCGGAGCCTAGCAGGCCACTCTGACTGCAAGCCTCCACCTTATCTGCCAGAGGACAACATGTTCAGCGACTATGTAAGTGAGGTGGAGAGGACTTTTGGGAACTTGCACCTGAAGGACAGCAACCTGTACCAGGATCATTATCTACATCACCATGGGGGCACAGGCTCTGAACTGGCTCTCGGTATGTCGGGTCCCCTGCCTAACCGACCTCGTAGTTTAGGAAGTGCCAGTTCATTGGAGGGTGGGTACGATTGTGACAGCTTAGGGGGAGGGGTAGCGCCCATCTTCACCACTCAGCCACGCCAGTCGCTGACACATCGGAACAGGGAAAAGTTTGACCTGATTGCAGGACATCCAACACAGTCAAGCTTCAAGTCTGGCCTTCCTGATCTGTATGGGAAGTTCTCCTTCAAGGGTGGGGCATCTAGTTCAGGGTTTATTTCAGGACATGATAGGTACTGTGGGGGAGGCGGGGTGGGATCAGGAGGGGACGATGGAAACATACGTTCTGATGTGTCTGATATTTCCACCCACACCGTGACCTATGGGAACCTCGAAGGGCATGGCAAACGGCGCAAACAGTACAGGGACAGCCTAAAAAAGAGACCAGCTTCTGCGAAGTCTCGCCGTGAGCAGGATGAGATTGAGCTTGGCTTCAGAAGACGCCCCCACCACACTATCCATCATCATCACCACCACCATCCAGCAACACAAGCACACCGCTCAGCCACCCCGCCCGTAGAGCGCAAGAGCCAGAGAGGTGGTAACTGCACCCCTTATCTATTCAGAGACAAAGAGAACTTAAGGGACTTCTATGTGGACCAGTTTCGAGCCAAGGAAGGAGCATCGCCATGGGAGCATTTGGATTTAAATGATGTTCCAGGAATGGGTGGGGGTAGTTGCAGTGGCGTAGTTAGCAGTGCTGGCGGTGGGGGAGCGTGCACTAGCTTGGTTCCCATGGAAGATTTCCTGAAAGGTAAATCTAAGAAGGTAGAGTGTAAGGGTGTAATGGGAGGTGGATCACCTGGGCAACAGGGCCATGCATGCTGGGAAAAGGGCATCGGAGGGGTGGGTGGTTTAGCTGGAGGGGATTGGGAATGTCGGAATTGCCACAGCGGAGGGGTGGGAAGTGGAGGAAGCAAGCCAGTTTGCATGCATGGGGGAGGTGGGAGTGGGGGCTACCCAGCTGCTGGGGGGGTTGGGGGTTCCAGTGGAGGTGGAGGAAGTGGACAAATCTCAAGCCGCCCTAGTTCAGCCAGCTGCAAACGATGTGATTCATGCAAAAAACCAGGCAACTTGTATGACATCAGCGAGGACAACCACCTCCTCTTGGATCAAATTGGGGGCAAGCACCCTCTCGAGAGTGTAAAGGGAGGGGGAGGAACAGGGGCCCAAACCCAGGTACAGAGGCGAAAATTTGGCCCAGGTGGTAAGGTTTTGCGCAGGCAGCATTCTTATGACACATTTGTAGAGCTGCAGAAAGAAGGGGCAGGCAGGATGGGTGGGTTTGGAGGAGGTGGTGGAGCATCAATGCTTCCCCCACCCCGAAGTGTGAGCCTAAAAGATAAAGACCGCTACATGGAGGGTGCAAGCCCCTATGCCCAGATGTTTGAGCAGTATGCAGGAGGGGATCGGGAGACAAGCTATTTTGGTGCAGGGGACAGAGGAAAGGGTGGGGGTTCATCATTTAGCTTATTCCGTGGGGGTGAAAGTGGGTTGCACCGTCGCTCTGTGGGTGAGAGAGACATGAGGGACAGGGATAGAGGCATGATGGGAGGAGGTGTGGGCGGTACCCGAGGGGTCGGGACTTACTCCTTGTCTAAATCTCTCTACCCAGATAAGGTGAACCAGAATCCATTCATCCCAACCTTCGGCGACGACCAGTGTCTATTACATGGCGCCAAATCATACTACATCAAAAAGCAGCAGGCACAACCGCAGCAGCAACAGACGCCACAACAGCAGCAGCAACTCCTCAACAACAGTCGGGCTGACTTCCGGGGCTCTATGGGGGTGACTTCCTATTTGCCTGCTTCTGCCACTTCTGGCGTGTTGTCCAATATGGGCCCTCGGTTCCCCTCGGAGCTATGTTTGGGCGGGCCTCTTGGCAACCACCATGGTGGAGGACCTAGCAACAACAAGCTGCTGTCAGCAAGGGATGGGTTAGGAATGGCACAAGGACAGAGACCATTTAATGGCTCAAGCAATGGACATGTTTATGAAAAGCTTTCCAGTATAGAGTCTGATGTCTGAAGAGGGGAGTAAGAAGCAGAAACCGTATATATACGAAAGAAGCCAAGGAACGTGTGGATTGATGAAAAAACATGAAAAGGCTGTGTGTAATTAGTACCTTCATGCTTAAAAAAGAAGAGGAAATCATGTGTTAGGAACTGACTCATGCTTTAATGAAGTGGATGGATGCGCTGTCAAGCATATATGTATGTAAATAGAATGGGGACCTACCCACTGTTGAAAAGGTGAGATTGGGGAAAAACCTGTGGATTCCTCTCTTTTATTCTCTTGATTTTTTTTTTTTGTATATTCTACTATTTCCCTGCTCCTAACATCAAAACAGAGGCCAATCCAGCTTACAGATGGAGGCAACCATGTACAATCCTTTGTACAATCACGGATGGAAATCAGTTACTGTTTTTAAACAACAGGGTAAAACTTACAATAATTGTATTGATAATGTTCTTGATAATAATATTATTCTATATTATTACAATATTTATGATGTTCCATTTGGGCTTGGTTTATGGGTGTTTAATGCTGTTGCATATTTGTACTGTAGTTTCAGTTACTGGTTAACAAACCACTTTGCGGGAGGCTTATTTGATCTGTTAATTTGCCAACTGAGTTGTAGACAACCTTGAAATCCATAAAGGTTCTTTATTATTGATTATTCAAGTTTACTTTACCAGTATGGAGTGCTGTATAATGTGTTAAAGGCATGATTTGCAAAGTTCTTCAGCTGTAAATGAGATATCACTGGAAATGTATTATTATCTCCTTAGTTTTTACTTTTTCATTTGTAAGAACAATATTGGTTAAATACACAGCACGTTATGTGCCTTACCAAGACTTATACCAGAAAACCAGATTTACAGCTCATTGCCATGGTAACTTTCTGGTCACTGCACACAGATTTGTCATTGGGTGATTGTTGTTATTGGGACTGTCCTTTTAATGATACAGGGACTAATATGAAATATCCAGCACTGAGATGTACAATAGCCTGTATGCATTACAGTGTAGTATTAATCTTCAGGACTACAATCTAAAGAAAACTAATGAAATTATCATTCAAACTCATTTTAATGTTTAGAAGTTTTGCACTGTACAATGCATTCATTCAGTGTTACTTATAATGACAACAAAACTCATTGAAGATTTTTAAGGGTTTGATCATGCAGCAAAATAAAACCTGCCATTGATTTTTTCCTTTCAGAATGCAGTTAGTACTGGACATGCATTTCTGTTTATCCTTCTTTAGACTGACACCAGTCAGCAGGGTAAGAAGTCATGAAAGCAGTGCTTGCATTATGTAAATATTTAGTTTTTTTCACTCTGTACATTGAATAGACAGAAAGGATGTAACGTTTAAGGTGTATGTTGTACCACATGGGTTAGATATTTTAATTAGTGAACTTTGCTGCAAAAAATGATCAGTAACAAAATCAAATTTGGTTTTCAATTTCAAAACCCAGGAATTTTGTGTGTTTCTCAGGAATTTTGGTTGGGCACAGGCAAAAACAAACATATCATTTAATTAAATTGCCTAATTACCTGAATCAATAAACCCATAAACTGATTGAATTGGATAAGAAAGGGCCATATAGGATTTGTTGCAAATTAATTTCCAAATTGTTTGTTTTTAAAACCACTTATGAGGTCTGATGGCAGGGCTGTCTGAAGAAATTTTCTCTTTGAACGTTTGGCCCACATTATAGATAAAGTTCTTTACTTGAAGTTTGTTGTGTTTATTTCAATTTTGTTGATACATTTTCTTAACTTTTCTCTAAACTGTTAGCCAAATAGATTTCCACTTTAAGCACAATATTTATAATATTTGGTTTATAATTGATGTATCGCTATCGATTTGTGAATTCTTAACTTTTTGCCACATTCTTTTTTGACTCAGTTGTCTTTGTGTGAAAGTTTGTGCCTGCATGTCTTTTACTTATTTATTGCCATATCTTTAATGTTTCATACATTTATGTTGATTTGGAAATCAGACCTGCTGTTTGTTGGTGCAGTTTGTTGGAAAACTGCATCATACAGGTTTATGTGACACAGTAGCTGTGATTCAGAAGATGTTTGAATATGGATGTGTTGAATTCAAGGCAAAATCTTTCTAATGGCAATAGAAATATTGCCATTATTTAAAAATGACTTTGAAGACTATTTCTGTGTTCTGTGTTTATGTAGGCAAATTGTAGTCAATTTTTGGACTTTAAGATTTTATTTTTAGTTGGTTTCCAAACACCTTTATTGGCATGCTACCGTGTTTTTAGAAACACCCTTAAAATTCTTTCAACCTGTTCTGCTTTTTGGTTTTCTTTAGTAAATCCTTTAAAGATATCTCATAAGATATATCCTAACATACACCAATCATCTCAAAGATATCTTTTAAAATATATCTATTTATGCCATTTTTAAACAGCTAGAGATCTTAGAACAGACCACTGCATTTCCTGTCCATCTCTGTTTGTACAGGAGAGTCAGTAGTAGTGTGTAGAGGAACTGTTGTGTGTGAGAGAGCCAGAGACGGTTGCCATTGCTCTTCCTGAAAAGCTTTCCAGTTTTTGATTACGTTTAATTGGGATTCACACTCAGCTGTGGCCTTTGTGACAGTGCGCTAATATTATTTGATAAATAAGACTTTAACGTGAGCTGACATTTGCAACAGAAGATACACGAGAAGACATGACAAAAATGGTGAAAGAGACAGAAGGAACGATAGTAGCTAATGTTCTATCTGTTTTTTCATCATTTTATTTCTCTTTTTCTTAATGACTAGAAGGATCAGACTGCAGTTTTTTTCTCCTCCCCAGTATGATGTCACATTTGATTGTACGTGTATCCGGATTCATGCTTAATTACCTGTGGTGTGTGTGCACAGGTGTGTGTGTGTGTGTGTGTGTGTGTGCGTGTGTGTGTGTGTGTGTGTGTGCGCGTACTGGTGTGTGTGCACAAGTGTGTGTGTGTGTGCGTGTGTGTAAAGGAAACAGCACAGTACCTATTGTTGTGTCTGCTGTAAATAATGATGCCCTCTTCCCACAGCCTTTTAATATATGGAAACAAATATTTAAAATATTACAATTTGAGATACATTTTTGTCTGGAAGATTTTTTATAGCCACATGGGATAAAGTTATTAGAACACTGCACCAGGAAGACAGTACCATTCTAATAGCATCTGA
>JAZGTK010003565.1:0-26990 GCA_036877625.1 Ambastaia sidthimunki
TCACGTCTGCTGTCATTATGTGTGAGAAATGTTCCTGTGGACCGGGAATATTGCGTAATTCCTTGTGTAGGTGTCCCCGCAGCAAACCCCCATTGTTTATTTAGCCTAGCACATCCCACTCTTGAACACACAGTATGCCTCAATTTTTAAAGGGTGATACTAAACTGAAATAGATTCTGTGGGCGGTTGATGAAATAGGCATAAAATGTAGAGGGACAAAGTCATTTATATAAACATGTCTTTCCTAATCAGTGTGTTAATGTGGGTGTAAAAGTAACAACACTATAATGAGACATACACATGCAATTTCAAATGAATATAAAGCACGCACACACACACACACACAAAGATTTTTGTCAAAATAAAATGACCGCAAACGATTATGTTGTAGTTTAGAATTTGTTCTGAAATGTGGACATTTGAAAAAGGTAAAGCGACTTAGTAGTTTGTATTTTGTAGTCTAACTAACAGTTGTGGAAGTAAATCTCATTATTATATAGAAAGAAGCTGCATTTGTTGTTTTCGACAGGCTTGTGAATGGCTCATCAGATTTTGATCAGAGGAATCACCCTTGCGTGCATACAAATAGTGTTGATTAGACTTTGATTCAGTTCTGTGGCTTAAACAATAGAGTATTGCATTAGTAACGCCAACATCATGGGTTTAATTCCTGATGCAAAGTAAGTGATAACAGCATCTGCCAAATAAATGAATGTAAATGAAGGTAAGCTTGAAGGGCGATGCTTTCTGTCAGGTTAAACATGCCTGCATGAAGCAAAATATAACAAAAACACCCCCTACCCCATATTTCTCCCAGGAAGAGACAGATTCTGTCCTTACAGAGGGGTAATGGATCAATTCACTTTGTTCTTGAGCTGTTGACAGGAGGAAGAATGAAAAGGCATCTAACTTACAATCCTGGAGGGATTTCAGAGGTGGATGATCCAATCTTTTATTTAGGTCCTTTATTTATTCACTAAATAAACAAGACATAACCTGTCCAGTTTATTTTTAACTGATATTTACATAGACTTTATATCTCATCTCAAATGAAAGTATAAACAGGCAATCACAGTTCTTCAAAATGTTGTTGTGAGCTGTATTGCTCCTCACAGGGTTTCCCCCACTGCCCAACCCCAACATAATCGAATCTTTGATGCTCTGCTGCATTGAGGATCACAGAGAGCAGCCCAGACACGTTAATTGAAAGGAGACCAATTATTTCCTAATGAAGAACTTGATGTTCTAAGTCTGCAGAGGTGTTCCTGTCTCCCCCGGGAGCTCGATAACATGGATAAACAAAACAAGATCAGACCTCAACCAAACAACAGAATTCGTGATGATGAGAATATTGCTCAAGAAAAGAAGGGATTCACAGGCAAGGAGCCATTACAGTTTTTTCCATACAGATCAGCGTGCGGGTTTGAACCGGATCCTATATGTTGCTGAGGCACTGACAGAATCAGTTCACTCAGTGTGGCTTTATAGTTATATAACACAGCAAATCAAAAATGTCAAGTAGGTTTGCAGGGTTTGGTGAGGAGTGTGCGTAAGAGAAAATGTAAGAAATGAAATGTTTCAATGACAAAGTCATTTTAATAGAAATAATAAAGTATTCACTAGGTGAGGTGATCATTACGAAAATCAGTTTTATTAATGCCCTACTTTAGTCAAGGAGTTTACCTGAAGAGCACTCTTATTATATTTTTTAGTGCAAGAGGAGACAAGCTGAAAGGTTCTCTACCTGTCTATGGTTGTGATTTCCTCCCTCCACGCACTGTCACATGGCTACACACACACACACACACACACACACACAAACATACACAAGCACACAGGCTGTCCTTTTCCTCAGAGACTTGTAGTGGTACATCACTGCCATTAGGCGTCCACATACACAGTGTGTGACTTTGAAAACACGAAGATTGAAACAATCTCAAATACAAGCTGTCCGCAAAAAGAAATGAATTGATCATCTGCCTGAAAACAGCCCCTCCCCCACTCTCCTCCTCTTCTTTCTCCTTACAGACAGTAGGGAAAGTCTGTTTCCATGACAACAGGGAGAATTAAGGGCATACAAGTGCAATCCCAAAATGACAAGTTGGATTGGTGCCTGAGTACTTTAACTTTCAGGTCTCAAATACCCGTATCAGTATTTCCACATAACTGAAATAAAACATTTTCAATCATTGGAATTTGATATGTCTTTGTAAGTTGGCTTAACACAGCCACGTTAAAGCTCATCTGGAGACTCTGTGTCACCTTAAATTCTGTAACCATCTTCTTACCTTCATGTCGTTCCAAGCCCATTGGCTATTTTGTTTTTGGAGATACATAAATTCTGCGGAATGGTTTCTCATTTGATAGTGACCAGGGGCTGTCAGATGTTCAAAAAACACAAATGAAACTCCATAGAACTTCACTGAAAGTTGTTCTGTGTACATGAGCTGTATGGACATTTATAATAATTTTTTCATAGCTCCATTTAAAGAACTTAACAGACACACTCACTATGAAATGTGATTGAAACACAAAAGTGGCACATAGAGATTCTTCACAACAAATTACTCTTTTGAATTGCACAGAAAACAAAATAACAGATAACAGGATGGTGAGTTAGAGATAAACTTTTTTTGAACAATTTCTTTGCATTTCTTTAAACTATTTCTTAGTCATTGTCTTTGCAGAGTATATATTTTTAATTTCATTAGTGCTTTTCATATAGCAAATCATAATTAATTTCATATAGTTTCATCTCTATATCTATTCTTTAAATAATTTTATAATCATTTGTGTAATTGTATTACCTGTGTATTCTATGCAGCTTTGAACAATCTATAAAAATATAACTACAACTACTGTATATGCTGTGGTACAATTTCTCATACGAAGGCTTGGGAAATAAGCTAAGCAGACACACAGAAGTTGAAAGCTTTAAATATCATACTTTTATTTTTAAACAATCCTAATTTCATTCTGCTTTATAATATCAATGCATATTTTATACATCTCATTATTCATAATGCATATATGATAGTGTTTCAATAAGGTGAAATCATCTGCAAACATGAAAAATAAAGAGTTCTGTTTGTACACAGGGAAAGGAAACACTCACATTAACAGTGTTTTCTTTTCTGGAAACCCATTTGATCTGGACATTTTTGTCACGTGACTGTTTTGACACACTTTTTAACATACTATCCACTTGAGCGGTTTTCAGTTTAGCATAGACAAACACTTTCTCATGACTCATGCGTTTGAAGTCTCATAGTTTAGATGTACCTCATTGCTGCAGACTTGGGCACAGCTCTCATGCTATCTTTAGTGGAAGACTTATAAATGACAACTTTAACGCCACTGCACCTACGGGTCAGCTACCCACAATCCACCTGCCCTGTCCAGGCCGACTGCCTGGATATCTGTGTGGGGCACCATAACTGGCCTTCTTTGTGCTTTAAACTGGACAGGGCCAATGTGTGGGTCAAACGTCTGACTAGGGCTTCCTGAGTTTAAATTTCTGGTCTGTCAGATTTTGAGCTGAATTATAAGCAGGTAGGGGGATTGGCTGTTCTTGTTGGGTTTTTTGTTCATATTTGCCTTGGATACAGAGAATTTGTGAATAATTCACAGGAAATGTCCTACTTTCTACCCAAAGCTGTCCAATGTACAGTGTCGCACTCCAGCTGAAACCAAGTAGCAGTCTAGAGGCCGCACACACAAACATACAGTCATATGGTGCACTTGTGCTGGACGCATGTGCATCATGGCAGGCAAGAGTTTTGAAGAAAGTATTGCATGGACAGTAACACCAAAATTAATAAGTAGCTCAAGGCTTTAAAACACTTCAAAATGTCATTTCAAAAGCAAAGACTGAGCACGTATTTCTACATTCACCCACCTGGAGTCCCAAAGTGCATTTACCCTTCAAAGAATACAAAACCAAAATACTTCATATCTTCATAAAATTCAAAAACAAATAATAGTAACAACACTGAGCAAGGAGAGAAAGTTTCCTTTTTTTGATGACAGCAAAGGAGTAAAGCATGAAAAAGTGCTAAAGCATTCACATGAAAACCAACACATGAGAATGTTTAAAGCTCATTTCTCACAGCATAAATCTCAAACAAAGAATATTACTATTGTTGTGAATCAAGTGACTGCCCACTGAACTTTTTTTGCATAAAATGTGAGTTCAAGTCCTGATTGGAGCTTTTTGTGTCTTTTTTCCTCTCTGTGTTCTTCTAAAAGTTTTCACAGGCAAGAGTTCAGATCATTATCTTGTTGTTGCGTGTAGTTCTATTCCAGTGGTTGGAGGTGCAAAGAGCAGGGGGGAGGGGCTACTGGGCTGTAGTAGCCTCAGTGTCGGCCCTGCTATGTGGAGTCCTGGTTGACCACTTTGCCTCCATTCATTGTTGGAGTTCCTGAGCTTTTCCTGGAGCGTTGCTTCTCTTCGATCTCATGCAGTGAAGGCTCTCTGTACATGCAAACTGCAACATGCAGACACAGAAATTAATGTAATAACAGAGTCAAGAAATTAATGCTCCTTACTTTTAATTACATTTGTTAAGAGTAAAGGATTAATCATGTGCATCTTAAATCAAATCAAAAAGTCAGCATGAAATATAATATTCCTGGTGTTTTTATGTGTTATACATCATTGTATGTTACTCCAAGGAAATAAAATTGTCTTTGTAATCTATCAAAATTGAATCATTTTGCTTCTGAAATAAGGCAGATCCAATCTGCCACTTAATTCCTCAACGAAAAAAAAATCTTGTTTCTCATGGAATATTTAAATTTAGATATTTGGCAGATTCTTTTATCCAAAGGTACTAAACAGTTTACATTTTACCAGTATGCATGTTCAATGGGAATTAAACAACAGTTGCGCTGCTAACACACTGATCTACTAGTGAAGCTAAAATCACTTTCATTTCTATATGTCAGATTATACAGCAGTAAAATGGGCTGCAAATGCATTTTCATGTTGATTTTAAAGGAGGAATCATATATATATGCTAGCAAACAATCATTAAGATACATTTGGCCAAGCAGCATGCCCTAATTTACAAAATATTTTCTTACATAATGAATTGTAATACATAATTCAAAAGGTTTTTATTGTCTTTTAATATATTTTGGAAAAACACACTACCTTCGATTGGTCTTGGTAAAAAGTGTGAGGAGGGCTTGGTTTTCTTCACTCGATTCCCCTTCATGACTTGACCCTCCTTGGTGAGGCCTAGGAACCAGGCTCGACCCGACTCCTGCTGCCGGTACATGGTGGATGAGTAGATAACGTAGTAGTTCTCAAACACGGACTCCTTGAATTTACACTCAGGTGTGAACATCTCCTAAGGATAAACAAACAATAACAACATGTGACTTAACTTACTCCTTATTAGGGTGGATAGAGAAGAAAGGGAGGTCAAACAATTCTATCAGGGGAGTCCCCAGGGAGGCTGCCAGGAGTTGTAGTGACTTGAAGGACTCTGAGTGTGTGTGTGTGTTTGCGTGTGTGTGTGTGAGTGGAGAGCAGTGGCTGATCTGTGGGGGTCAGGGACAGGCAGCAGGAGTTAGCAGCTCTTATCTGGGTCATGTGACATGTTGTCACGCAGCAGACGCGACCTGCTAGGGATGCTGCAGAGCTAAGCATTGCTTGGAGGACTCTAGCCAAACCTGATGAACTTAAGACCTCCACCTGAGCACAATGCAGTGATTCTCCCTGCACCTGTCCACTGTACTTCTCAGTGCAGTGTGACCTTTGTGTAAACGAGACGCTGACATTAACAAAGTAGGTTAAAAGTTGGAATCCATGTTAATAACAGATTTAACATCAAGACATCAATTAAATCATGAGGTAGTCGGTACTTGATCTCAAGTGATATTAGAAGGAAGGGCATTATGAATCTAGATTTGATGTTTGTTGTAGTGTAACGTGAGTCAACAATATTTTTGCTTAGTTTTCCCAGCAGACTGTCTGTTTTTAATGTGTGGATTTGATTAAGGCTGCAATCCGTAACCTTTGCCTCTCTCTGATACTCAGGCTTAGAACAGCCTTTCAAAAACAACAAGGATGGATAAATAAGAGCGGAAACAAACACAGAAAGCAATCAGTGGTGTTTGTTCAGAAAAGAATTGCTAATGAATAGCATTTATTCTGCTGCCAAACTCTATCAGAGAGAGAACGTGACATTTGGAGAGTAGAACAAATTAGAATCCTTTCATCTAAATTCCAACACAATCTTTGATCTCAAAAGGAATGAAAGCAGTTGTTGGGGAAACAAACATTACAGGCCTTTCTCTTCTACACATTAGCAAGTTCTGAGCAGAATAAATCTCCTCACCTGCCAGCAAGTGTGTTAGAACTCAGCAGAACCTTTTTCTTTGTTTGCACAGTGCATTACCAATGGCCAAATGAGGCCATCAAGGACCAATAGAGCAAAAAAGGCACATTTCAGAGCAGAATAAAGCAGCAGTCAGTGAAATGGGGGGAGAATAGAGAAAAATAGCCTGATTAAATGATGCATGAGAGCTGCCGCAGACATTTGGGTAACCAAAAGGCAGACATGCTGTTGAGCTTGCAGAATGACCAAAATCACTAAGAAATATCTAATAGACTGATAAATGTGGGACTGTTAATGCCAATGTGCTTGTGTAATGCTGTATATACAAAAGCCTGGAAAGGAAAGTCCTGACACATCAGGTATAAAGGAAGATGAATTTGTGTGAGTGTGGATTAGACAGAGCTGTTGAAACTGGATGATTTCTTTATTATTGAGTTCTATCTGACAGGTCATTACTATTCAAAGGATATAAGGTCAAGCAGAGCAACGTCTAGACAGCTGCCTCGTTCACACTGAGTCTGAAGAAGGACACAGTTTTATCTCAGGGAATGAGGGAAAGTTAAGGGATAGTATTACACTTCAGCAAAACACAATGTATGGGAGACTATTCAAACAAAATCTTGGATTAGGCAGACAAAGTCTGCTTGAGTGCAAAAAAAATAAGATTAAAGTGTTAGTGATTAGAATATCCAATTTAACAGTCCTTGTGCTAAAAGGTGAATGTTTAATAATTGCTTTATACGTTTTTTTGAGGATAAGAGGATTTGTTTGAGCATTCAGTGATTATAACTGAACTGTTGAGTGATCACTTTAATTAATCTAAATGTCATTATTTCTATGAAATAGCTTCTCAGTGTTCATATGCAAAGATTTCCATCAATCATAAGTTATAGAGTTAATGTTTACTTCAGGTGTCGAAATATTTACTAATTCGTTTAGTTCATTCACATCACATCCCTAGTTGAAAACCTATAATGAGTAAGAAGGGTTGCTATACATCAACCAATGACCATGACACTGGAACTGCATTCAGTAAAACCTTGTAAAGCGATCTATAGGGTCAAACCGCTCTGACCGACCTCGACATACAATTAAAAAATGGCACCTTCATCAGGCTTCACCACACACAGGCTATTCAAGAAGAATTTAATGGGGCACAGTTTACTTAGCGATCTGATGCTAGCAGCAATCAAAATTTACAACCATTGTGTTTATCAGACCTCTTCTGCTAATGTAAGAGCAGGGAGGCCGATATTCAGGCCTGCGTTTCGAGCATGTGGCGCTATGTGAGTGTGTCTGTACATAATGTAAATGATGTCCCATTAAAATGAAAATCCCCACTCTACTGCTGAGCCAGTATCTGCTGAGGGGTGTGCTGCAGTAAAAAAAACACCGTAAATTCATTGGACTATTGAGCATAAACAATGAACGCTTAGGTGCAAAACCGATATGTGAGTCTCCAGCATGAATAAGCATTGTGCAGAATACGCATTAACTTATCTGCAAGTGAGCAAATGAGCCGTTTATTGATACTATTACAAACAATGAGTGGATGTGACTTTTAAGGATTGATAAGTGATATTCACTACTGTGTACATTCTGTGAACACTATCGTGTTCTTGCATGTTAATTAAAGATAGATGCATTTTAAAGTACAGAGTGAATTGTGGTTACCGCTGTGTTGTAAAGTAGGTCACAGTGAAAGCGTGATAAATAATTGAGGATGACTCCTTACTAGCGCTAAACCCCAAACTCCCACGCAAAGCAGCGGTTAGCACTACAACCAGCAGCTTTGAGCGTGACTAACACAACGCCTGTGAGCTGAAATTAGCATGTCTGTTTCGATGCGCTGCATGCCTGCAGCAAATATTGACCACTTGTTGGCTTGTTGTCTACGGTCGAGCTGTGCATTATGCTTAATCTGATTAAATGCTAATGCTCAGCATGCTTTAATTACTTTAATTTCTAGCTTAGCTAGAAAATTAGATACAAGTGTTGCTTACAGATTGTCATAGCATTTGGCCCTGTTAGCATATTGCATTAAATTGTACGCAATTGTCTGACACCCAAGAGAACCCATGAGGGTCTTTTTCTAGTTCTGTGGGGTACAGAATTCTCTGGGGTACAACTGAAATTTTAGTGCAAAAATGTATCACTGTATGCTACCATAGTCTTAATCAAACAGAATAACTTTAACCAATTGTAAGTTGCCTTGGAGAAAAGCAATTAACAAATGCTACTGAAAATGTGTTTATTTCCTAATGACATAACTAAAAGAATAGTTTACACAAAAGAAAATTTGGTCATCGTGTACTCGCCTTTATATTATTTCAAACCCATATGGGTTTCTTTTATCTGTAAAAAATTGTTTTTAAAAATAAAATGTTTTTGGTGATAATTGTGTCATTTGTAACACAATGTCCATATGAAGATTTTAACAGAGGATACAGGTATATACTTTTGGGGCTTAATAATTATTAAGCCTTACTTCCCTATTTATAAAAAGTGCAGAAATTCACATCAAGTGGGAGCCAGTGAGTGTAGAGAAATTAGTTTTTGTTTCTTCGTACCGGGGCCATGAGGGTTAATGTGGACAGAAATGCATTCACAACTTTTCTCTAAGTCCTAAAACATTCTTCTCTGTAATGACTTTCAAATAGTACAACTGTTTTTCGAAGCTCTGGTGAGATGTAAGCTAAGAGATAAATTGGATTCAGAAATTTACGATGACAAACAGATGGATGAAGTGATGTTTAGAGAAAACTGGGCAATGTCACAACATCCTCTGATAAATCACCACTCTGAACAATAGAATTTTTACTCCAGCCAAAGTTCTCTACAAAATCAAACTTCTTTATCTGCTTATTTATCCAAAGCTTCATAAAAAAATCCTGCCTGTATTAGACCCCACTCAAACCAACTATGTGAGAACCTTTCTGTGCAAATATCAAAATTATTAGTAATTAACACTCCCAATTAACACAATTAACAATTATTAGTAATTAAAAAGAGATTATTCTGTACTTCAAATAATTGAAGACATTCTATGTGTTGTCAGAACATGCGTGCTAACTGTTTTGATTTGGAAAAACTATTGAGTTAACCCTGCTCAAAGATAGCTGGAGGCTTTTTGAGTTTTGGAATGTTGCTGATTAATCCAGAGCTGGAGAGGATCAAAGCTTCCAAAGCAAGTGAGAACTACATCATTAAAGCAGGCAGAAGACAGCCAAGACTTCGCTGAGCTCCTGAAGCAAGGAATCACAACCTCCTCCCCACATTTCTCCAGGGGGCCAGAGATAATGAGCAGCCTTATAGCTGGGGAAACTTCCTCAAGTAATTGCCCCCCTGGAGAACTAAAACACTCTCTGCAGTGACAAAATTAATTTTTAAAAATTCTAATCCTGCTGCGTTTGAATGCATCTTCTCAATCAGTGAGTCTTTTACTTTATTGCTTATAAGATCGAGACCGAAATGTGATGTCAGGAGGCTATAAATTCAGCCAAGCCAGAAAAAAACTTTAATCTTCCATGATATAATTTTTCACACACCAACATGCCTTAATCATATATGCACAACTACAAGAATTTAAAGTCATCAAGTATTTTCATGCATTATAGACTCCCACTGTAAAACACCCCACTAAAGCCTATTTCCTCCAACATCATTATAATAACTGAACAAATTAGCAAAAGGAAACTAACCATGGAGGAAATTGGTCTGACTCAATAACCTCCGCAGAGGACATGTAAAAATAAATTATATTTTGCTGTAACTACAAGAAAGAACACATGAGTATATTATTGGTGTGGTAAGCCAACTGGAATTTGGTGATAAGTTTTGGACCTATTAAAAAAGCTTCTATTATCATTAAAGCTATACCATCTAACAAGCTCAGGGATGGTCTTTTATCACATATTTATTAAATTAAGAGAAAATGTGTCTGCTGTAAATCTCAGGTTAACTTAAGAACCTTTGAATTAATGTATTTGATTAGAGCGATTTGGTTCAGGGGAGGGAGTAAATATTGTGTAGCATTCTGTACTTTAAATACTGTATTGAGCACTTGCTATTAAAGAAACTGAGGTAAAAATAGTTCCTTAATAAAGAGATTTGGATTTTGGAAAAACCAATACGTAAGACTTTATGAATCTCATGAGGTACATTCAGCCATTACAGCAGCTGAGTCAGACAGCTGGTGCAACAAGTACAAAACATAAAAGTGTATTATTAAAATGAATTGAACAGTTGAAATAAATAAAACATGAAAAGATAGAATACAAATCATTATACAACAGGTGGCTCAATTCCTCAATCTGATTGGACGAGAAGTGTTTCAAGACTGTTGAAAAGACCAGAACAGCATTGTGGCCCATTACTATTTTGTATTACTCTTGTATCAGCTTCTCAGAAACTCGTGTTTCATGTCTTTTGAATTTGCGATGGCAGATCCTGAGCATGTGGCGTAACAAAGTAGTTCCACATGCACTAAGGTTTTTTAAAGCACTTTTTACTTATTTATGTGTTTTTGTTGTAAATGGAACTGTTGCATAATAGCAATATCACACTTTTAACTGTGCTGTTATATCAGCAGTCATAATGCACTCTTTCTTGTGTGAGATTGCCATAAAATACAATGTGAAAAGAAATATACATCATGCATCTATTAACAGAAAAGCTTTCAATTTTAGGTGACCATCTAATAACTTGCAAAACAACCAGTGGAACCAGTCACATGATTAAGTCATTAGCACTTTATTTCATGATAAATGTGATAAGTTTATGATAAATGCCTGAGGGCAGATGATTTTTATGTCAGAAGAGTTTTTACTCCATTTAATTAAAAATCAAAGTTGTTTTAAAGCCACATTTCTTAATGTTCTCTTTTTGCCTTAGCCACAGTGCCAATCTGTACCACCCAACTTGATGATGAATACAAGCCAGCTGCTTAATGTTTGGTGACATTCTGTTTAGCTTTCGTGAAAGCTGTGTAAACCCCAGTCATATGGTGCACTTCAAACACCATTTTTAATGTAGTCAATATAGTTTTCCAAAGAAATATGCTCTGTATATAATAATCCACTGCTTAATTGAAACTAACTTTTTAATATGTACAGGTGCTGTATGATCATTAAAATGTTGTTTACACATCTGAACGTCCCAACAGTCTCCAGATGTTTCCTCAACAAGTTAGTTCATAAATAGTTTGGTTGGTTATAATAGTTGGTGTGAAGTTCATCATTTGGTTATTAATTGCAGTGAATGGATTGTAAAGTCACTTGTTATTAATGTCAGATGGAGTTTTGCTGCAGTAGAAGGTTCGTCAAAGCCAGAGAGAGATCAAGGAAGCAAATCCATGTCAACTCACAGCATGGCGGTGGCAACATGAAATGAATTTTTTCCTTTTTACTTAGATTCTTTTTAACAGGATTAGGAGTTCTGTGACCAGCTGTTATATAAGCTGTCAGAAGAACCATAACTCGCTCTGACATGTTTCCACAAACCTGTTTCAACTGCAGGCTGAGTGGGGGCAACAGCATATGCCTGTCATCCACCATAACTCAGCTAAAGCCCACAGGGAAAACATGCTACACGTCGCCCCTTTCTCCAGGAATTTATACTGTAAGACTTTAACAACTTAATCAAGATGTTCAAGAGTAGGTTTCTCTGCGGGAACTGTTTTCACTTTTTGTGCTAATGAGGCTGAGCTCATGGAGTACATGCATAAATATAAATGAGCTCCCACAGAAAACAACAAGCCCCGCATGCTGCATTCTCTCACGTACACGGACGCACGCACACAGGCATGCAAACCAGTTAATGCAGGTCTTACTGAGCTGTAGAGGAAGCCCTCCGCGTTCATGCCGATGTAGAAACCCGCTTTCACTCCTTGAATGGCCACCACCCTTAAACCAACGGGGATGAGGTTGAAAAGAGCTGAAGAAATACAAGCAGGAAATGTTACATAACATAAAAGAATTTGGGACTGCTAAAATTCACACACAATATTTTCACTGGGCTATTATCTAACGTTTTGCATTAGCAGTAATAATGGTAATGATATAATCCGAAAACTAGGTCGGTTAGGTTTTTGAAAAATGGTGAATTTGTGGGAAGTCTGTAAGAGTACTTAGTATTTAAGCAGTGGTCTGTCGTCTTGTAACATGGCACAACGCCAGCGTGCACTTGTCCATTGAGCTGATTCAATCACACTGGATAAAAATGCCTTCAGATGTGTGGTGTAAATTTGCTTGAAAGGCTGCAGATACCACAGCGGGAGGGACAGAGGTGCACACCTTGACTGCAGGCTGCCCAAGACCATTTGAAAGGCAACCACAGTTGGATATGGCTTTATATTGGATTTGTCCAATCATATAAGTTTCTATGTCTGTTTTCCTTTCACTGCCTTGTCAGTTTATATAAGCCCTGCATTTTAAAAGACATTCTCCATCTATAGCTGTGCTGCTGGTGCTGTCTTGGTAATTCAATGAAAGAGGTTCTAAAACAGATCTAGATTCTAAAACATTTAAGTATATACTGTTATTGAAAGTATATATACATATATAATATAAATATATACTTTCATATGTATATCATTTTTGGTTTCATTAAGAAACCAACATTTATAAATGTAATCATAATAATTGCTATTAGACTGATAAATCTTTTTTAACATTGTTAAATGTGTTCCTAACATTTGATGTATGTACATCACATAAATCAAAGTCTAAGTAGACCTACTGAGCTAAATAACCATTAAACATTAACCATCTCTTTCATGCCTGCAAAGGAACAAAAGCCCTGTAGTGTGCTAATACAAGGTGTTCTGATAAAGCACACATGAGTTGTGGGAGGGGAACAGCAGGATAGACAGGAGGGATGGGTACTGTAATCTGTATGGGCACAAATCCTCAGGTAAAGCACCATAAAAAGAAGCATAAGCCAGAACAGCTCAGCTGAGCCTAATCTCTGCTGTTTGGATATTTCCTCAACCTGAGAAGAGACCCGGCCTGGAGCTGCCACACAGCATGCATTTTGACAAGCCTTTTTAGTCACGATTAACGACTGTAAACCTGGACTGTCCAATTACCTTGGCAGTAATTGACTGATCAATCGCAAACATTTTTAAATAGCCTGAAGGGTTTGAAAAAGGGCAGTTATTTGCAACTAATTTTAAGCGTGTCCGTTTTTCAAAATGGTTTTTTAAATGCTGCCGTCTGATGACAAGCGATTTGAATCATTTTGATGGAGGAGAAAAAGAATGCACTGTACTACATCATCAGATTCGTATCTTATTGACTGCTGAAGCCAACAGTTTGTAATCATATATGATCGACTGTGCCTTCACTGAACATGAATCATCATCTGACACTTTCAAATTCACGTTTTTTCTCTCTCCAGGACAGTTTGGAGGTGTCTGACCCCACTAAGACTTGAAAACCAAAATAAGTCTAATTTATTTTTTCAGTAAAAACTAAACTTAGATTACTTGCAAGTTAGAGCCCATATTTTCACCTTTCACCAAATAGTACCATCTATTGCAATAATTCTATTTATATGAAAACTTAATAAAACACAAGAACTTATCACTTTATTAAGAAATATCACTTTATTAAAGATTTACATATCAAGAATATATTAAACTAAAAATGTAGCATTTTGCCTTTTAAATCATTGATGTTTTTCTGACTGTTGGCTAACAATTTTCTTTAACATCTATTGTGTCCACATTTCATTTAATGATGAAGGCCTGTGGTGTGAGGAACTGCACCAGTCAAGTTTCATACAATATTCAGTGGAAGCTGTTCTGTCTGGCCTGCTGACAGCCTCCACAGAAAGCTGATGTGAAGATGAATTCATTTCCTATCAGCTGGGTTCAAAAGGTCAATCATTTCAAGGTGGTAGCAATGTATTATTCTGATAATCCATCCTGGACATCGATACTTGAACCTGGACCTGAATGCCAAACTCTCTCATTAAGGTTTCTTGAGGTGGAAATAATCCAGACGGTACAAATAAATAGGGAACATTTTAGTTTTACTCTTTAAATATTTAACCACAGTTTACTGATGTCTATCTGTGTAGCAGACTGACAGGGTGAATGTCAGGATTACAGGAGGAAAGAAAACTTTAATTCTGCTCTTTTAAAGAAGAGCCTGAGGCTATTTCAGCAGGTGGCATCAGCCGTCTCCCAACTTGCCTTCTGCTTTACTTTCAGTTAGCAAACGGGACAGTTTTGCATCATAGTCGCTTGCTCTCTGCAAGTTTTTGCTTTTTCTAAAGGATATAAAACAGCAAATCCATTTCCCTGTTGAATTTCAAATGTAAAGGTGTTGCAGCTCTTTAATGGACAGTGACAAATACTTCCCAAGAAATGCTTTTGAGAAACTGACTGATACGGTTTAGAGGGTTCTGAAGGGTCTTTTCTGTTGTGGGCACGAATGCGTTGGGAGATTCAAGTGACCTGCATGGCCACTGAGAGAACAGTTTATTAGTTCTAAAGCTGCTTCCTCAGAGAGAATTGTTTTCCTGTACTGAAATGGCATTGGTGTAGGTGTCAAATACCCATGGTGATACTTATGTTCTTCATACAAAGGTTATATTTACCCTTTATGACCATACAAGTGGAAGGCCGTATCCCATAAACATGAAAGTACAAACGACAGTCAGCGGTTCTTAACTGGAAGAACCACCTCTGATAAACAAGCAATGTAAATTCTCTAACATCACTCCCTCGAGATGCATGTTTTGAACCCTCTGCCGCAGGTTCTTCTAAATAAGGCTCCACAAACTGTAGGAAATGCATGCGTTTCACACTTTTAACCATCCTCTTTATGGACCGTAAGCTTATTAGTTTTGTTAAGCAGCCTCACAGAAAAGGATGACTCATAGAAAGATCTTCTGGCAACAGAGAAATGCTGTACAGCAGGTTAAGTGGGCTTTGCTCTTCCTTGCAGTAAGTTGTAACAACTCTGATCTCACCATTCAGTCTGACCTCACCTTTATAATTAATAAGTAATCATTTTCAGTCAGGACATGATTTTATATTTCAGTCCAAATTTTAATGTAATGAAAAGAGATTTATTTCCTGTAAAAATGTCTTACTGCTACATGTCACACAGGAGAGTTGTCATAAAGTCTATATCTCAATTACAGTTTTCTATATTGGTTTAAAGTACTTTAAAAACCCTTATCAATTAGAATGTTTTTTATTTTTAAAGGGTCATTTTTCAGGGCAAGGGTGTTTGTCATAAAGGTCAGGTTGGGGCAAATGTGTTAAATATGTTATAGTGGACAGTTCATTAATTTCAGTTAATTTTTGCTGGCCAACACAATGGCTTGATATTTTTATAGGTTATAAAGCCTGTTTTGCTGAAAAGCTTGTAATAAGAAATTTAATGACGTGTTTTATTGTGACAACTTACCCCATATAATAGGACAATATGGCAATAATGAGACATATTCAGTGGCTTTTGTGTAATCAAGTCTTTAAGGTAAGTGATTATACAAAATTGACTTAAATGATAATCCTTCCCTAAGAAATGTCCACTGCAGAAAATAGTGTTTACAACCTCTACCCAATTAGTGGGATACAATCAACTCCATTTTAAGCATGTGTTGCATGATGGGATTTGCAGTTCTAATTACTCACTGTAGTCACTGTTCTCATCCTTGATGCCATCGATGGTTCCGTCTGGCTGCATCTGCAGGTAAAAACCCTGCTGGCTAAACAGTCGTGTCACAATGCCTTTCAGCTGCGGCTCTGGAACACATAAAAACACAGCCCCGCCCCCAACCCATGTTCTCATCAGACTCCGCCCATTACATTGCATCTTTATTCATGAACTTGTAATAAGCTCTTATCCAGTGATTGCAGTGAATGCACTTATGAATGACTGTGTTGATAAAGCTGTAAATATTTGCTCTCTGTGACCCCAATAATCAATTTGACTATGGACACCTGGAGTTTAGAAGACCAGCTGGAGCAATAACAGGTGTTTCTGGTGGAAAAGTGACCTGTACAAGCAGGTGCAATAACTCTTTAGTGGCAGGCCTAAGATGTACTGTAGTGGTGAAGGGGCCACATGGATGACCTGACATGCAGCAACAATCCACAGCTATCAAGACCAGAGCTCAGAGGAGTTGTGAATGTCCATGATAGTCATGATCAGCTATTCATCATGGGCTTCATCTATCCACTGCAGACCCTATATCTCTGACAGGTTGGAAGGACCATCAATCACACGAACGAGCCTGCCTACATTCATCAGGAAGAACATTACTAAATCACATACAGAATCCACACCTCTATAAATAAGGACTGGCACAGGGGCCCCTTTAGGAAATGACCCTAACCTGAGGAGAAAGTTTTTGGTTTTATTACATGTATGTGTGTGAGTCTGTGGGCGTGAATCTCATCAAACCATGTCCAGACACATTTCATCCCAAAAATAAAATAAAAAATAAGTTTTATTTTACAGGAAGGAAAGGAGCCCTAATTTTAAAACCATTATGACTGGGCATTGTGATTATTATCATAGGTATTATTTTAATGTCCTGCCCCCAAATTCTTATTAATAAATTCTTATTACTGTGCATTCCCACAATTCATTTTTGTGGTCTTTTTTATTTTAACTCTAATTTTTCTCATTACATTCTCAATTTTGTAATACAGTACATTTCTTTGAAAATGACATCATGATGCAAAAAATGGTCCTAAATTAGGCTTGATTTATACAAATTTGTTTATTAAATTTTGCGATGAAATATGACCTGGACATGTTACTGACGCATTTGGTGGGATTCACAGTATGTATGCATGTAGCAATGTATGCACTGAGAATTTAAACATGTGTCTCTTCCGCTGAAATAATGCATGTCATATTTGCATCACCATGTGGACATATTCCTGTACAATGCAAATATAGTTTTATTCCACCATACATGTTCCATATTGCCCCATTTCATAAACAGAAACAGTTATAATCGAATAAGTGGACAGATGATATCATGATCATGAAATGGTAAATGGTCACCTCGACTGTTTAAGTCACCACAACTGACAGGAGAAACACGACACATCAGCAGCACAGAGCAAACACGAGCCTCACTGCAGACGGAGGAGACAAAGCACACAGGATAACGAGGGGGTAAAAAACATAAGTAGAGAGAAATCGAAAAGGGAGATCAGAGGGAGAAAGCGACAAAACAAACGAGGGTGGGGGGGCGGAGAGACATACATTAAAAGAACATAAAGACGGAGAGAAAGAACAATAGTCGAAAGCATACTGCAAGGACAAGGCAGACACCGGCGACCGCCGGTAGACAGGAGCTAGTCCCCCATGAGCACGAAATGGGGTGAGTTCTGGAAGACACAGCACATGGATGGAGGCTGAGCTACTGACCTAGCCTGACGCCCTTACGGGACACCTGTGGAGGTTTCGAGGGCGCATCTTACGGGGGGAGAAGGAAAAACAACATTTTTACAGACAGATTCTTCAGCAACAGCCGTTAAATAACTGTTTATATATTGGGGAGGGGGATACACTGCGCTGGTCCTATATCGCTTGATGCTTTAGACGGAGGAGGGGAAAGCTGTGTGGTTTCTTTTACAAATAATTTCACACGCTTCGTGCAGTTTTCTGTGTGCCGAAAAAGGACGATAGCGTGGATTAGTGGGCAGTGAGACTGTGTCCATCAATACAACTAACAGTACAATCCCTCCCCACACTGCAGTAAAGCAGTAATAAACATTTACCATTAAACATTTCATGTAAGAAAGCCCTGGTGCACTGCAGTGCCACTGGATTCTGGCTGTTACAAATTGCATTCTTGCACTATTTAAAGGGCAAACTTCTTAAAAGGATAAGATTTTAAAATCGCACAGCCTCTGATATAAATGGCAAGAATGACAACCACTGAATTTATCGATAACAGTAACAATAACATTAATAAAACATGTATATATATATTAAATACAGAGAAATGAAACGATTTGTGCATTCTGATTGTTATAATGGCAAATCGTTTGGTGAATACCGACACACGTAAGTTATGAAACAGGTGGATTCATTCATTTCATTCTTTTTCCTTTTAAATTGCAAACAGTTATTATAATAATAAAATACAGTGGAGGATATATGTTCCTCCAGCGGTGCAGACGAAGCTTTGGACTGCAGCACAGGCTTCGGGTGGGGGCGGTAGCCTTAAAAAGCATTCAGCACTGACCTGGTCGCCGGCGAACAGGTCTTTTCTTGCCGCTGCAGAAGCGGACTTTACTGAAGACCCCCAGGAAATGTCGCTCGCAGAGAGAGCGGGGGTCTTTGCTGGGACTGGGGCGGCGTTTGGAAGCAGAGACTCGGTCACTGTTCGATTCCCGCGCCTGGCGTTTCTGTCGGATCAGAGAACTGGCGATCGCGGCCATCTCGAGTATCAAATTAATTAAGCTGTTCAAGCTGGTGCAGCTGTTAACGCAATAACTGGGACTAAATGAAAAAAGACTGATTTGTCCGCAAAACGCTACCCAAATATCATTCCGATTCCCGTTCGAAAAATCCAGAGGATCCAGTGAATTAGGTTTGGAATCTCATCTTCTTCGCAGACGATATAGCAAGCAGGTTTTGAGTTTCACAAATATATGATGCTCATTTTCTGTTTTCCATTTTAACGACAATGTGCTGTATGTCTTTGCAAAATCAAATTGTTTTTGGATGGAAAAGATGTCCTATGTAAACATGTGTAACCTGTCGCGCAGGTGTTCCAGGTGACAAAGACGACAGACGCGCAATTCCTCGATGCGATTGCTACATGATCCACATGTCTAGTTCATTCCAGATAACTTTGCATGAATCCACATAATATGTTAAACCCATGCCACAAGATCACGCGTTTTCAGGCACTACACGGCTACAAGAGTGGCGCGCCTACAACTTCACTGAACCTCTGCGCTCTCTCAGAACAAATTATTTTGCAGCTTTTCATAGTTCTTTTGCTGGAGTGTATCGCATCGTTCCTCACGTCGAAATTCCTTATTCTGCTTACCAATGTAAATTATAGGTCAAGTGTTCAGCGCAGCGAGAACGCTAATAACCCCATCGAAGCCATTTGAGGGAATGTTGTAAATTGTTTCTTAGTGCTGCCCCTGGTTCACTGGCAGTGAGGCAATGAATGGGGTGCGATAGGCTTTCTGTCTCTCTCTCTCCTTCTCTCTCTCACTCTCTTTCTCTACGCAATCATACGTGATTGAGGTTTGGATGAGCAATTCGCAGGGGTAAACGAAACAGAGCAAGGGAGAGAGAAAAAGAGCAAGAGACATTAATGGTAGAGGAGGATTGTCCAACAGATGGCCACCTCTGTTTAGTTCATTACTTATGTGCGAATGTGGCACGTCCTGTAACCATCTCAGTTGGAATCCTACCCCTTATTCAAGATCATCAGTCAAGTATCATTCTCCCTGTATTTCACTGTTATTATTGTTCAGTATATTTGCCTCTAATGTGGCAAGCCCATAATATTAAGGTCTGACTGATACAGTCCATTAACCGCCCCCTCTGCTATTACTTATTTGCATAAATATATAATTTTCCTCAGCTGCTGTACAAAAGACTAACTGGATATCAGTGTTTCCTAACCTTCCATTTGTATAAAAATGCCCAGAATGCAGCTTATTGCAAAGGCGAAAGCTTTTAATTGATTTCAGCTTGTCATGGGGCTACTGAATCAACTGCAATCACACATATCGGCACTTCTGTTCTGTACAGGTCTAATCATATGAGCGAGCACATTTTTGCATCAACACAGCAGCCTGAATGTTGATAACAGGGTACCACTGTATTAGAAATGAAGAGAACAGGCTGCTTCGCATTCCGATGCGAAGCGATATAGTTAAAGAGATTATACTGCCACAGATCTCCAGGAACAAGATAACCCTGCCGCAGAGATGTGCCATTCTAATGCAGTAAGGGAACACCACACCTTGAGAGACACTGTAAGAACTATCACACCTATAAAGTGCATTTGTGTCATGCATCAGATACCAGGCAGTGATTGTGCTTCACGGGGCTTAAAGTTCTTGTGCAGCAACCAGCTTTCCGAGGCTGCGTGAGTGTGGGGGGTGCAGGCAAATGAGGGAGGGGGGTTTCATGTCCTCATATGGGGAGCACACTGGTCCTCTGACTCTGCAGACACGGAGTGGGTTGATCACGTGGCACGAACACGAAAAGCTTCTTGCCTCACGTGAAGGAGAAACATTAAAGATTCACTCCACTTTGGGAGTGCGTTCCACATTTAATGTGGTGCTAAGAATTCACTTCCAGTCTCATTGCATCAGTATGGGTTTGATACAATGTCTTTTAAGCACAGAGGCACTTCGCTACTTGTCTTTTTAATAGCACTTCATCTGAATGGTTTCCTTAAAATGCCATGAAGAATTCATTAAGGTTGCAGACAAAATTAGAAGATAGGAATGATAAAGCTTTTCATATTGCAAAGAAAAGAACAGATCATAAATCATCATAAAAGATTGAAACTGTTTAATGTAATGGAAGGAGGGCATGGTACAATGGTATTGTTGTCACATATATTAGTTACAAGTACCTCTGTTTCAGAGCTCTGTACGAATGACACAGCATTTTGTTTTCATTTTAATTTTCGACAAAAAAATGGCCCTTGAGACAGATTGGTTACATAAGATTTGTCACCCTCTTTCAAAATCTACCCTACCACCCTTCCTTCATATATATATATATACCAAAAATAATTGTCAGTAAATAGATTATATTTTCCCCTAGTATATATTTATGCCAGTAAGAATATGAATTGTCGCCCAAAACCATTAGTGTTCTTTAAATCCATGCTCAGTTATGTAACCTTTACTACCCTATTACAATCTGAATTTGATAAATAGAACTATCAGTGAGTGTTGCGTTAGCATTCTGGTCATGTTTCTATTTAAGTGTCTTTTCTGAAATACTGAGAAAAATAACCATTTCTTTTTAAATAGGTAGCATTTATGTTAAGTGACAAGTGCAAGTGATGGTAGTACATTAGCACAACGCTCAAGCCACAGCCAACACCCGAAGGACTCCTGTATTATAAATATGGCCTGAGTCTGTTCCAGCTAAACCTAGTGAACTGCATTTCAAGAGATGTATTACACTCATGATATAAATTCAATACAGCTTGCAAAAATGGCATTTCATTATGCATACAAGCCGCAGAGCCACAACATTGAATGTGTGTTAAAAGCATATTTAACTAGCTGTAATTGGCACATTGTCCAATACAGGTACAGAAACAACACCAAACCAACTACACATTTAAACTAACCAGCATAAAACATGCTGGAGTCCAAGAGTGGAAAAGCCAACTTTTAAATATACATCGCCATCTAGTGTCCACATGACGGAAATGCACAATGTCCTGCCTCATGACAACTCTGGCTGTTATTGTGATAAAATTGTACTGTATTATGTACCACCATTAGCTGAGCCAGCAACATAGACTTGCACTACTAAATAATTGTATTGCAAATGGTAGCTTGTTCTCCATCCATAACACAGCACATAAAGACACAATAAACATTATGGCATCACAGTGCAGCAGGGTTTCCTGAAACATATAATTAAACATATAAGGATGTCATATGAGGATGCCATAAGCTTTATGAATGAATTTCCATCGTTTGCTAGATATGGTACACTTATTTTGAACTTTCCCAAGGCACTTAAGCAGATTCAAGGGGGAAGTGATAACTCATTAGATATGGCAGACATGGTGATTTGTGCATGATGTCTCCTGAGAACCGCTGTCCTGGTTTCAAAACCCAATTTAGTCATGAGCCACATGCAATCAAAACCTCAGAGTGAAAAACCCTCATGATGGAGCACAAAGTGTTTCATCAGCACATTTGACTCATCACATGTCACTGGCCAAGCAGAGGGTGAACACTCAATATACAGTGAGTCTCACAGCAGCCCTGAAGTAAGCACAATGCCAATCCAATTTTCAATGTTGCAGGATTCACACAAACCTCTGTGCATCATGAGTTAACTGCAAGTTGCAGGAATGACCAAAAATAAAATTCCTGCCACTTTTACCCAGATGTCACGTCTCATCTTCACAGGTATAAACTAACAAAGAAGATGTGACTATATGTCCACATGTAGAATGAAAGTATATACCAAAAATACACTACATAATCTACAGTATATAGTGAAACTCAATATTTTGACTGCTCTGAAAAAAATTATATTTAACAAATCGTTTCAGCCAGAATTTGCCAAATGCAATATCTAACACAATTTAGAATATGTATAAAGGCTTTATTGATAAACATTTAAACAAATATATGATACAAACATAAATACACAGCACATCATACAGCAACATAAGTAAAACTGATATAATTAAAGTCTGAAACACATACACAAATGATTATGTGTTGTAGCACAGCTGAATAAACTGAACCTTTGTGTACTATTAAGTTGCCTGCAAGCACAGATAAACAGGAAATATGTATAAGTCAGCAGAGGCTTGTCAAGGCTAATAAAGTGAAGGGTTACACAGCAGCCACATGAGACAGTTATGCACACTCACTGTTGCTGCATAAATGTGCAACGTGCATTTGTGTGACAGCAATTTTAATTTGCCGCTTATTATGCCGCTATTTATGTAACTTACATTAAAACACATTTGGGTCTATATTAAAAACACATTTGAGATGTGTGTACAGTCTTGAAGGCCTGAGCAAGAATGTGGATGCTTTCAGGAGTGTTTAGGGATGTAAATCAATTTACATCCGTACAGATGTCATGTACTTATTGCAGTATGTTCTGCAACGAATTGCTAAAACTAAATCCTGTTTTGATAGTATCCATTGATCTTATGAATTTCTAAAACTTCGGTTTAACTATAAAGGACACCTATTACATAATATTTTAGGAACAGGCGTTTGGATGGACTGAAATGTGCAGTAAGGCAGGCGGGCTACTCTAGGAGAGTCAGCTGTGGCAGAGTTGGGAGCGATGCGGAATTAAGTTGCTGTCCAAGGTTCTGAATGACGTGCAGAAGTTCCCTGTCCTGGAGGACACACGAGACCTCCGAGCTTTTGCCGGTGCCTGTTTTAGAAAGCTCAGCTCACCTTAAACAAACCATCGGGACGTGTCTGTCTGCCGTAGCCTCTCAGACCGCATTTGCTGCATATGCATCAATAGTTTCCTACATTCACCCTGCATTCTTTGTTCTCAGTAACCATAAGAAACGTCCTTGACATGGATAGGGATTTCGGCACTAAACTGCTGTGACTGCAATGAGCAGCAGTGGTTGTTGCTCATGACCATTATGAAGATGTGTGTTTCGTGTCATAAGATGTGTGATGGAATGACATGAGCGGTCGTAAGAAGTCGCATAAGCCCTGGCAAACAAGTTAGCACAAATGCGTGGAGTGGGAGCGCATAGTACCGCAGACGCGGAAGATGTGCTCACAAGCGCCGGCGGCCAATAAGAAGGTTTTCATCGCTCAGCGGAGAGCATGCACAGCTAAATGTCTCACCGCTGGTGGATGTGCTCGGCTCCGATCGTTGTCCACAGAGACACTGCAGCATATGCGCTCCTTTCTTCAGGAAGAGCCTCAGAATCCTCATTGATTTGAGTTGGTTTGGGTCCCTCGTCAATCCACGCAAACGGGCACAGGATCACAACAGAGGGTGACTGTAGTGTGAGCCCCTCGAGTGGCTATACAGTGCAGTTTCTACGTTCAGAGCATCAAAAACAGCAAAGGGCAAAAAGCAGCGGGCAAAACAGTCTCGATCGAGACATCTTGAGCGCATTATTCTCTTCTTTTTCCGGTAGTACACCATTAAGTACTCGCATTAGCATAGTTAGCTCCAGATGCAGGCTGCGCAAGGACGTTAGGGTAATTTGCACATGCTGGTGCCCATGTCTCGATCTTTACTAGCAGACGTGAAAAGGGAGACCGGTGCACTCGAAAGTTTAACTGCAGGGTTGAGTGACAGGACGGCCGATGATGAGGTAATGCGGCCGATGCATTTTGGCGAACGGGGCAACCGGCGGCAAAGACAGTTGGATTAAAAAGCCAATTGTTTCTTGTCCATAGGGAACCGGAGAGACGCGTATAGCCTACGTCAGATGCAGCCTACATTTAAAGACAAAGATTTTTTTAGCGCATGGTCAAGAAGTTTCGCATCTGCTTTAAACTAACCTTAACGCTAGAGGACGCCCTAAGACAAGGTTTCCAATTGTAAGCCAGAAAAACAGAAAATAATATTGTGTGAGAGTAAAGAAAACAGAGCTGGTAATTGAGTAGTACAAAGGCAGCAACGAGGACTTCTAAAACCCATACCGTGGCTTTAATGGAGAGATACCCTGTAATGGGTTACACACTGGATTTTACAGAAAGTCTTACAGCTTAGTCTTGATCTCTCTATTTAAAGTTCATTGCTAAGGTACAAATGATTCATTCCTTAACTTCAAACTGTATAAGATACACTTTGTATAGTCCACATTCAAAGCACAACAACCTTATAGATATAAACACCATACAGAACAAATTGCACATTTGAGAGAAAAAAGGCAAATGTAAATGAGAAACACACAACCAAGAGACCTCGCAGCCCCCAAATAATAATTCATACAAATGCTAATAATCACCATGTGATGGTCTGAGATAACTTTGTAGTAGGCCAGATTTCCTTCTGAGTCTAAGTTCGTTTCAAGTTGTTTATGTAATACCAAAATGTTTCTTACTTATTTTTGGATATTTCTGTATGTTTTGGAGTTTCTGATAACTGATCTACAAAGCACAATACACTAAATAAAAAAACACACAAGTAAGCATAAGATTTCACAGACTGCTTGCTGCATGACCTACAGCTGCAGCAGAGATGTGCCTGTTCTCTGCAGCACAATAACTAAATCATTCTATTATCAGAGAGGGAGGAAGAGATGTTAAGAATAGAGAAGAGGAATGGACAATGAGAAAATGGAAGGGGTGAAGAGAAAGAAGAGAAAAGAAAAGAAAAGAAAGGAGAAGAGAAGAGAAGAGAAGAGGAGAAAGAAGAAGAGAAGAGAAAGAAACGGAAAAAAGAAAAGACAGAAGAGGACAGAAGAGGAGAAGAGAGGAGAGGAGAGGAGAAGAGAAGAGAAGAGAAGAGAAGGGAGGGAAGGGAAGAGGGGAAGGGAAGGGAAGGAAAGGGAAGAGGAGAAAAGAAGAGAAGAGAAGAAGAGAAGATGAAGGGCACATTTACACAAGGAAAGGGCAGGTAGAACAGGATAAAATGAATATAGCCATTCACACTGTGTTATTGAGAGGATCATTTCCTGCTAACAGGGCAAAGGTTCATCTAACCCTGCATCTCTCTTCCATAACAACAGACTTTATAAGCACATTTAAGGACACTCCAGTTGCCATGAGGACTAACAAATGTGCAAAACAAGCTTATCTTACACAACTATGGGTATTAAACCTATACTGGTGTATCCTTAAACCTGAATCTATTGACTTACAAAAGCACAAACATTTCATAGGCAGTATGTAGCTTTTGAAAGACATACAGTCACTTTTCCATTTTGTGTTTGCAACACTGATTTGAAAGCACATGTAAATAAACAAAATAATAATAAACAATAAATAATACATAATTTTGTAGGCCACTGTTATGGGACTGGAGAGATCAGAACAAGAGATTATATATTAAGGCACACTATAAAAATTGTGACAAAATAATTATGTTAAAATGTTACATAAAAACACTATTATGTAGTTACTTGTAAATAACTTTAACACAAACCATTAAAAAAGCAATGGATGTGTATAGATATTTCAACATTACATTTTTCTTTATTTATTTATGCATTTGGCAGACACTTTTATTCACAGTGCATTCAAGGTATACAATTTATCAGTGCATGTGTTTCCCTGGGATCGAAGCCAGGTTAACATGTCTTTTATAAAAAAATGCTTTGACATTTGATGATGTTTAAAAAGTTATGTTTCTTATTGTTGTTATTATATGTACATAAGAGTACATAAAACATTAAGTTTATATAATTTTTACATAAAACATTTACATTTATATTTACATAAAACATTTTTAGGTTTTATATTACATTTTATATTAAGTAATGTTTACAGCATTAGTGTCACATGTTACCCTGATAATGCATTTGAGCATATATGCACCATCTTTTTACATATATTGGCAATAATCTAAAGGCCACTTGTGAAGAACTTAGATTTTACTGTATTGTTTTTGTTTAATTGTATATTAAAGAATCAAGATTTTATGTCAGGATTGGTATATTACCATTATACCAGTTAATAAAACATAAAAAATACAGTCACTGAAATGACATTCTATAATGGCTAAAACTTTATTACCATGTTTTTACAGGGAATTTCAGGCACCTATAAACAAACAATATAGATTGTTTTTACAGTGCAGCAAGATGGAGAGGACTGAGTGCTCTTTCTTTATGAGAAAACGATGGACAAACAGAAAACGTGTAGGTCAGCAGAAAGATCCTAGGCTAAATGAAGCTATAAGAAAACAGAGTGGAAAGGTTTGAATTGTGACTGCATACAGCAATTTATGTCTCCACCTTCCTTCTCTCTCTCTCTCTCTCTCT
>JAZGTK010003566.1:0-26990 GCA_036877625.1 Ambastaia sidthimunki
TGTATTTTTTCTAATTGTGGAACTTGGCCAGATCAGCCATTTTTTTTTAACCATAGTTCATATTTCACCACCTTCTATTGGTTAGCCTAATCTCATGGGGCGTGCACCAAACTTGTTTGTGCCCTACCTTATCATGTCATGGCACTTTGGAAACTACCCAGCTTACTGTTGCATCCCTCACATTATCTAATGGAAAAGTACAGAAGACCCAGAGTTTGTATGTGACCATTCTGTATTTAAAAAATCATCACATTGGTCAATCTACACATCAGACTATTGATTTCATTCATTATTATACTTTTTAAGTGAATTTCACAATACACGTATGTCCGAATGCTGTTCATAGACTTCAGCTCAGCATTCAACACCATTATTCCACAACACCTGATTGGAAAGCTGAGCCTGTTGGGCCTGAACACCTCCCACTGCAACTGGATCCTGGACTTCCTTACTGAGAGACCTCAGTCTGTCCGGATCGGAACAGCACCTCCAGTACCACCACACTGAGCACTGGGGCCCCCCAGGGCTGTGTGCTCAGTCCCCTGCTGTTCACACTGCTGTTTTACGACTGTGTAGCAATGCACAGTTCTAACCACATCATCATAGTGAACATAGTGAGGACAGCTGAGAAGATCATTGGGGTCTCTCTCCCCTCTATCATGGACATATACACTACACGTTGCACCCGCAAAGCTACCAACATTGTGGCTGACACCACCCACCCCTCACACACACTCTTCTCCCTCCTGCCCTCTGGAAAGAGGTACTGAAGCATTCGGGCCCACACCTCCAGACTAATAAACAGTTTCTTTCCACAAGCCATCCGACTCCTAAACAAAGGACCCTAAACTGATGAGCACACACACGCACACACAAAGACACACGCACACACAAAGACACCTGTTTGCACTTTACTTGCAATACCTGCACAATAAAACTGCTGCTATTATCACATATAAACTGCTGCTATGTTTACATATAAACTGCTGATATGTTTACAATGTATACTTATGCTGTGTTTACAATGTATACCTGTGTTGTGTTTACAATGTTTACAATGTATACTTATTCCATGTTTACAATGTATGCTTTTGCTATGTTTACACACATAGCACTATGTTTACGTACAGAACATTATATACCACACTGTTCCATAACATAGGGCTACTGTTGTCTTGCACTCATGTTTGCACTGAATGTTTGTTTGCACTGAATGTTTGCACTCGTTTTTGTATTTGCACTTTATGTAGTCTGTGTAGCTGTGTCCCGTCCATAGTGACCCGTGTTTGTTCTGTGTAGCACCTTGGTCTAGGGGGAACGGTATTTCATTGCACTATGTACTGTACTGTGTATAGTTGTAATGACAATAAAACCACTTAAACTTGAACTATTACTGTAAAACAAAAAAAAGTATTTATGCATGATAAATTGTTTGCATCATGCAATGCATTTGCTAACGTTATACATTTATTTGACACATTTAGTTTGATTACTCAACAGTAACTACTCAAAGTATGTGTGTGTCAAGACACCTTGGTAAAATATATTGTATGCGAAAACATTGTATTACTGCAGTTGTATTCTGAACGAACAGGGCTTTTAGATTCTTTTTGATTTCTAGCTTCACTGATTTGTCTTGGTACACAGGACAAACAAATAATGTGTGCTGGTCATTACATTTCTGGAGATAAGACATTTACATGAGTTTTGCCTGTTGGGGGCCATAGGAAAACCTATTGCAGAGCAGAAGAGATGAAAGAGGACAAAGAGGAAGACAAGCACGAAGCAAGACATAGGAAAGATGAGAAAAAGGAAGAAAAATTGAGAAAAAGGGTACAATGTTTTAGGAAGGCTAACAGCTCAAGGGAAATATAAGTTGAGGGGGGTGATAGGAAAAAAACATGCTTATAGCATCTTCCTCCCAGTGGTTGCTAAAGTATGTGCAGACATTTTAATTTTTTTTTAAATTGACAACAGAACGTTCCAGCTTTTTCTTTGAATTCATGTTCCTGTGAAAATAAACAAAAACAATGTTGTTTAGTTAGGGGCAGTTGTGGCCTACTGGTTAGTGAGTCAGGCTTGTAATCAGTCGGTTGCTGGTTCGATTCCAGTGTCGGCAGGCAGCAACTGAAGTGCCCTTGAGCAAGGCACCTAACCCCTGATTGCTCCCCGGGTGCTGCAATGATAGCTGCCCACTGCTCTGGGTGAGTGTGTGTGTTCATGACTTGCAGTGTGTGTTTGCTCCTTACCAGTGATAAGTTAAATGCAGAGGTCACATTTCGGGTATGGGTTACCATATCTGACAAATATGTCACTTTTGCTTTAGTTTTATCTGAATGGGTAAACTTCTTCTGCATGCTCTTGTTGTAAAATCGCTTGTTACCATTTACATTTAGGCATTTAGCAGACGCTTTTATCCAAAGCGATTTACAAATGAAAGAATAATAGAAACAGTAAATCAACGAATTAAAGGCAACAGTATGGAAGTGTCGTGCCAGTCTCCCTAGCCTAGCGTAGTGAAATTTACAAGTGCAATTGTTTTCTCTGTTTTTTTGGAAAGAAAGAAAGAAGTGTTAGTAGTAGGATAAGTGCTATAAAACTTTTCTAATTTGGAGCCAGATATTTTACATTTATTAATTTGGCAGACGCTAAAAGCGACTTACAGTGAATTCAAATGTATACATTTTTTATCTGTACTTGTGTTCCCTGGGATTGAACCCACAACCTTTTTGCTGGTAACGCAATGCTCCACCAGTTATTTATACTATTAATTATTTGAAAAACACACAGTGGAACAAGATTTTAATTCTGCCATTAACTGCATGTTGTCTCTGTCTCTTGTCTCTGCCTTTTCAGGTCCACTCACCCCAGATTCTGACCTTAACAGTCACAAATAACTGCCTGCATGTCATAAATGATGGGGAAATATAAAATCTAATTTATTTAAGCTGTAATTTTTTATTAATCTAATGCATCTGGCTAGAATTATTGTGACCAATTGACAGCAACAATCAAATATGTGACCAATTGATAGCAAAAATTAAATATGTAGTTTTTGCATATACTGTACAAGGGATCACTAACCAAATTTAAATATTTTATTAATATACCACTTTATTCTTTTCTTAAATTTTTAGACTGTTTTGGACCTTAGGAGAAACAAATTCTTAAAGGATTATTATACCCAGAAATCAACATGGCAAACAAAACCCCAAATAACAATCAAACAGGCTACAACCTTGTGCTCCTTTCTTTGTCTTGTGCTCATCTGCATCTACTTTTGATAACATGTTCACTTGATTCTCACCAAACTTGCAGTATGACACTGTACTATATTTAATTGTGTCATTTAGATTATTGATAGGCCAAACCATGCCCACCAGATCCAAATAAATTTTGGGAAAACAAATATTAAACTGTAAGCGATGTATTAAATGCAAAGTTGTCCATTCTTATTGTTGAGATTGTTGAATTATTTTCACTAAACATGGGGTGGTTTCCCAGGCAGGCATTATAAAAGCCAGGAAGCCTTTGTTTAATTAGGAGTAGTTTTTGTTTAATTTAAGTAGTTTTTACAAACATGCCTTAAAATCATTAATGGTGTAAAATCTTGGGACAAAACCATGGCACTGATATATCTTAAAATGTGCTGTTTAAAGTGCAAGTGCAGTTAATAATAATATAATAATTTAATTTTATATAGCGCCTTTTCCAGGCTCAAGGTCGCTTTACAAAGTACAACAAATGATCATTACCAAAAAAACAAAACAAATAAATGAACAAATAAATGAACATTGGACAGTTGCCCAATCAAAAACTCACACATTTTTACAAATTATGCAGTTGCATAACTATGTCATAAAGACAACATGGTGAGATCAACAAAACACATAAAAAGGAAAATAGGACAATACACAATGACATTGAAAGTATTCAATACATTAAAGTGGCATCCAGGTTAGAAAGAAAAACTAAGGAAGAATACACATTATAACTGATAGTGTTGATTAAACAAATATGTCTTGAGGTAATTGTGATTGTGGTAATTGTTCTGAGTGCCAAGGGGAGTGAGTTTCACAGCTTGGGTGCCATGACACAAAAGGACCTGCCAGCCATTGATGATAAATGAAATCTCGGCACACGTAGAAGTTCAGAACAAGAGGACCGGAGTGAACGAGAAGGAATATAGGGAGAGAGTCGGTCAGAAAGGTAGGAGGGAGCAAGACCATTGAGTGCCTTAAAAGTGAGCAGAAGGATTTTGTATTTCACACGAGATGATACAGGCAACCAGTGAAGATTAAACAGAATAGGGGTAATGTGAGAGGATTTTTTATTCATTCTGGCAGCAGAATTTTGAATGTACTGCAAACGGGAGATGGAGTGAACTGGTAAACCAGAAAAAAGAGCATTACAATAGTCAAGACGGGATGTCGTAAACGCATGAACTAATGATTCCGCATCATTCCGATTAATGAAAGGGCAAAGCTGCACAATTTGTCGTAGTTGGAAAAAAGCAGTTTTGGAAAGTTTACTAATGTAGGCATCCAAGGTCAGTGAAGGGTCTAGAGCGATACCTAAATTTTTAACAGTAGCTGATGGAAAAATTGAAATTGCATCAAGATCAAGGCTACAAGCTTTGGTTTCATTTTTTATTAAAGATGGAGGGCCAGTTATTAAAATTTCAGTTTTAATCAAGTTCAAATTAAGAAAATTAGAGTATAGCCAGATTTTTAACTCACTGACACAAGATAATAAGTGCCATCGAATGGACAGAATCTGGCTGACAGAAAGTTAATATTATTATATATAACTGTTGCTTTTCATTTAAATTTTAGAAAATTAACAGGACAGTTATAAATTCCTCTATTGTGTCAATCAAAGGGATCAAGAATCATAGCCGTTAATTAGTGTACTGACTTGAATTACCCTTTATCAACCATAAAGTCCCTAAAAAATACAAATATTTTAGGCCTTAAGGCAGATAAATTGAGAGAAAATATAATGTATAAAAGTTTTAAAACTAAAAATACAGTATGCATATTGTAGCTCACTTGGTAGAGCATTGCATTAGCAGCGCAAAGGTTGTGGGTTTGATCCCAGGGAATTGCAAGTACTGACAAAAATGTATGCTTTGAATTCACTGTAAGTTGCTTTGCATAAATATGTCTGCCAAATAAATAAATGTAATGTATATATTAAATAAGACATACATAAAAAGTTTAATCTTAAGGTGTATACACACCATTATTGAATCATTGCAATTTAGTTTGTTTATATCAGTTCATATTACCTTGGAGCTATGCTAAACGTTGGTTTCAACCAGGGCCAGCTGAAGTGTGGCCTGGTTTTCATTTCTGAAGATTATATAGGCAACAGGTATCCCATGACCATGGCTGTCCCTGACAAATAATGTAAATAAAGGAAAGCCATACTGGTTGATGCTGTGTGTTGCATCCATAAAGACAATATCGCTTCCATATTTTTGAAGGTTGTCTCTTATTGATTGTGTTTGTAGAACTATTACAAGATCAGTTTAAGGACTGTAGGGCTGATAAAAAAATAAAAGTTTTTTAAAGGGCCCTTAAGACAAACTTGATGGGACATGTCCTGAATGAATCTTTTAACTATCATCAGTTTGTTGACCCAGTCTGTCCTCTTTTTAAAGAAAACATAGGCTTTACATCCTTTCACCTTATGACTTCAGGGCATGTATGCACCAGAATGTTTGCATGTAAACAAGAAATATCCATCTTTTTGATTTTGCAGACTTGCAGAATTCACAGTCCTAAAATTTTTATCTTTGGAGGTGTTTATGGTGAAGAGCCTATCTTGAATAGATTTAAAAGCTTCAGACTCCATTTCCAAAACATGGACTGTTTTTTTGTTGTTTGGAAATATTTGGTAACACATCAGCTCAGAGAAGCCAAACTAGTATTAACCAAATCATAAACACCACAATAAAATTGAGAGTAGAACTCTTAATGTAAAGCCATGGATATAGGCACATATTCCAAAATAAAAGGTATCATGTAGTGTTTAAAATGAATAAGGGCATTCTTTCATCTCATTTAAAGCAACACTTATAAACTCTTCTTGAGAGAGGCTGCCCACATAAAGCTGAAAATGTCTGACAATCCTGCTCCCTACTTCTGATTGGAAAGCTGAAGTCTTGTGTTGGGTCTGATGTTATTGACAAAATCTAAAAAGCAAACCTGGAGTATTCTAAGGAGTATCTCACCTATCTACCTATAGAACACAACAGACCATTGTGTCCAGTAAATGTTTAAATGTTTGGTAGCACATTTAGACTGCTCTAACCATCAGAAAGGCCAAGCAGTATGCTAATTTTAAATCTCCAAAAATACTCAAGAGAACAATTGCATTGATACTAGGGGAACTTAAAACTTTGTAAACTTAAAACTTTGGAACTTTTGGTATATTGTGTTTATCGAGTAAAGGTATTATTGTTGAGCTGTGCAATGTAAGGAACTAAAGAATTTATACTTCAGCTTTAAAATTAAGCATTTTAGACGGCTAAGTGTTATTTTGGCAGCACCTGCTGAAAACATTTTGATCCTCAAATCTATGATTTATTTGGTTACTAAAACATGATTCTCACCTGCCGAAATTACGGCAAAAACTGCTTTGGAAGGTCAGGAAGGCATGTAATTCAAGGTGTTGACTACACTCTCTGATGAGGCTCCTTGCAGAAAAGTACATGCCTTCAGCTTTCATATAAAGCCATTTAAAGGGGGCAGTATTATTTCGTCAGCAGCAGCCGAATTTATGCTGCTCCATTAAAATGTGGCTTGGAAGGTCATAAAGATTTGAAACGTATGCTGGTCACGCAACTTTATGTTAAAAGCTATATGCACAAATGCTCAAAACCTTAAGCTTTCATAGGAAGCCTTTAAGAGGGTGCAGTATTTATCAGCACCTGCCAAATCCATACTGCCCCTTCGAAATGTGGCTTGGAATGTCATAACAGATCGTGTGCACAAATCGCTTGTTTAATGCATTGATCAACGCCGAAACACGTTACATTTCTTAGCAGAATTGTGCAGCTCAGCAACTTGTATTCAGCTGAAAGGGGAAGTTTGTTCGTTAATATCCTTAACGAATTTCTAGACGTTCTTCATTACTGTGCTTGCACAACAATGCAGAAATCACATCCAGTGCGCAGCGGACTTGTGGCATATCACTTGTGAAACGCTGGTTACGTTTTTAAATTTTATGTATTTGTAAATATTAATACCATATCAATTTAATAAAAACAGTTGAACTCATTTGCAAAACATATTTTCTCAGGAAAGTCGCATAGGTTACAATTGCTAATAGTTAGAGTATACCATGCTTGCGTTCTCGAATAGGTCTCGAATCTACCGGCTTTTTACCTATAAAACTGCAATTATGCTAATTTGAATGGTCAACTTCATCCACAAGCAAATGTAAATGTAAATCTCATTTGCACTGAATGTACACAAAACAAATGTACAAAGGTCCTATTTTACAGAACATTTTCAACATAACCTGAAATAAAGTGCTTAACAAAAATGTTATTACCAAAATCCACATAATACTATTAAAGACATCCCTGACTGAATATAAGAATATCCATAGCATGCTACCCCCCAAACACATGCATTTGCCTTTCAGTTCAGAGAACATTCACAGTTCACTTTTCGACTGGAAATCAATTTTTCTTTTCTTTTTGCCCATTTTCGTGATCGTTCAAATTACTGCGCTCATCCTACTACGCTGTAATTACGGTGATTATAACAGTGATTGGCGGGAACGATAGCGACCTCTTCTGGTTTGGGTTAGAATCAACATCCTTCCTAATCTTGTTTCTCAAATTTATCCAAATTGACGAGAGCATAATATGGTGGTACTTGGTGTAAAAAGTTTGAGAACCACTGCCGCGTGTTCTTAATAGATGTGCTTTTGTTTAACACTGTGCTGCTCAAAAATGCCGAGATCCTTCTACCTATATATTCACAACAAAACGCCTCTTCTAACTGGACTATTTATGCAATGCCCAGGTGGCTTTATTTATGGATTCGGCCAGTGCTTTTGTTACATATATCCATGTTAAGTGTCGAACAGCATAATTTAAAAAAATGCATTCTAGCAAGTTGTATTTGATTGCACTGCACAACCAAACTGAACTTGCACGTAAGACATATTTCATCGTTAAAGTTACAGTACTTTCTTTATTTTGCCAGTCATAAGAGCTTTAACTGTACCAGTTGCTAGGTGCCTGATGTGCTCGTTTAAACATTGCAATGCTCAGCAATACAGAAATCACATGCCAATCGCCTTTTACTAAATAATCTGTCATTTTAAAACTGAGATTGGCGATGCTTGTTACATTTGGTCGTTTTAACAATTACACAGAGCAACAACACCACTCGCAAAACACAATCTCATTAGATGTGTCTTTTATATATTGCATTGCATCTTAACTTGCAAAACAAATTTCTTGTGGTCATATTACAATATTTTTTTTCCTTTAGTTAATAAGTATGGCGCGTGTTCTCAATAGATGCGCTTTTGTTTAACATTGTGCTGCTCAGAAATGCCGAGATTACATACAAAAACGCCTCTTCTAACTGGACTATTTATGCAATGCCCAGGTGGCTTTATTAATGGATTTGGCCAGAATCCATAAGTAAAACTTGCTAGTTTTGTTCCGATGCTCTGTTGCAATGATAGGCAACACTGCAAATACTTGAAAAATGCGTTTCACCTAGTAACACGCTTGTTTCGACTGGGGACTCTTTATTTCCTTTCATTGCACTGCTTAGTAACACAAAATTCACTTGCACAGATATTATTTTGCTGCTTATGGTAAGTTTAAGTCTTTGCATCAAATAGAAGCGTAAACTAAACTTGCCCACCGCTTTTATGATCAGATTTGTCCGTTTACTTCGCCTTTAAACGCTTTGTTCTTATGTCTTGTTTTTATAGTGTTCTGAAGCTTAATAAACAGAAATCTCTTGAAATTGCTTGTTCTTACTAAATTCTTTATTGCTCTATGCTACACAAGAGAGAAATCAGTTTAGAAACGCAAATGTACATTTCTTCACTTTATACTTTGTAATGCTCAAAAACGCTTTTCGGTGAAAGAATTTTGTTTCGTTCTTTTGCTATATTGCACTGCTCGACAATGTCATCAATTAAGAAACACCTTTCACAAGTTTTGGTCTCTTACAAGCTGTTCATTTCTTACACTACAGTACAGCAGCAACACGCTTTTTTCCCCTGGACTCGTTATCTCCTTTCATTGAACTTCCATTGTATGTATGTATGTATGTATGTACACACACACACACACACACACACACACACACACACATATATATATATATATGGGTAACAATAGATGAGTTTATGTTTGCTGTCAACAGTTCACTATACGTTTAAGTGCTAGACCACGGTTTGGGATTAAGCAACTCAGGAGTTATGCAACTCATAACTCAGGAGGTCTACATGTATATATGGTACTATTATATATGATCTTGAAGGAGTGAATTCCTGAAGCTCTACTCTCCACCCTCTTGAATGTTCTTAATGAGTGTTTTTGAATACTTATAAATCTTATTCCAGTCAATATACTTACAAATCATTTTCCAATCAATATATTTCCTCCAAGTAATTAAAGTGATTTGAATAAATCTTCATGTTTTTATGCTATAAATAATGACACAAATAAATGTGTGAATCTGTATTGAAATAGACTTTAGCCTCTATATCCATGAAGACAGGGCCAATATGCCTGTCTCTTTATGTTAAACTTATAGGTAAATCCTTTAATTCATGTCCTAATTGCACTTTCTATGAGACAGCACATTTTATCACATTTTTAGTCTTTTTAGGCCCAAACATGCCATAGAGCTATAAATACTTCAACCTTGGAGTAGTGTGTGTGTGTGTCCTCAGTTTATTGTTACAGGCGGTGAATGGCTTTGGAGAGGTGAACAATGTGGCACAATGCAGCCCGTGCCTGACCTGCTGTCGCATATGTTTATGCCATTCAGTTTTGATGAGACACAAAGTGATCCAGTATGCACGGATGAACGGAAAGCATCCCTGCATCATGACCAGCTGAGAATTGTTGGTCGAGCCAGCCACGAGCTGTCTTCTGGCTTCTCGCACATGCAAGACATGACCTGCAAGAGTTCTTCATATGTGGGACAGGGTGGCTGGGAAAGCTCTCTCACGATCTTGCCTCTCCAGCCACATTCTGCGTATCTTGGCTTGCTGGCAGCAGGATGATATTCAACATATCAGATGAAAGCTTTAGCAGGGCAGCGTGAAATAAGACACTGCAAGATGAGTTTCAGTCAGTGGCAGGACCCGTCAAATTTACTGACACACGCACTTTCTAAAGTTGTTTGCAGCTGGTTCCACTGCCGCTTTAAAACAATTAATGACACAACGGACAAAAGACAAAATAGATGCTGACATGCTCCACAGGTATAAGCTCCACTTAATGTACTTGCAGGTACATCTGAAGCACATCAAGCCCTGATGTGAGCCAACAAATAAGATATATATAGTTTAATGGTAGACAGTTATTGTATAAAGGTAGCGTTCTCCGTAGCAGTGAGTGGAGTATGATATTAACCCATAAACTGATTTTTAACTGAGTGCACCCACAGGCGCCACTACTGTTAACTTAAATTATATACCTGTAGCCTAATTTTGACCAAACAGAGTCTACCACATTAACCAAAAGTTGACTCTTGGTCTGAGAGCAAACATATGTTACTATACTGCTACCTATTCTTTCTTTTCAAAATAGCCCTGACCTACATGCAGACTTCCAATCAATGCTGGACTGGAACGAAAAATCGGCCCTGGCATTTTGGCCCAGACCGGCCCACTAAATACGATCACAAATCAACAATACCACCATCTTTGTGTGCCCTTAAATATGTATTACAAATCCCATTCTATAAAAGCACTAAAGCCATTTGTTAATGCAAATGTGTCATTTATTTATAAAATAAAACTGTTTAATCCACACAGAGAAAAAGAGAGGAGAGAAGAGAAAGAAAAACAGACATTATAAATGGTTAATAAGATGATCACTGTTTTCAAACAAAAACACATTAAAAAACAAAAACACTGTCAGCTGACTCTGTTAATGTTGATGAATTGTGGTTAACAAAATAATGTTCTCAATTTAAGTAAGGCAACATATCAAAGACATGTTAAAAATATCTGGCTTAAAGATTTACTATTTATGTCTTCGCCATTGTGCACAATGTGTAAACTAACTGTTCTGACCATAACACTGACTGAGATGTTAGTTTGGTAATGACACCCGTGCTCTTAAATGTTACCATCTAAACTGACGTAGTCACAGAGCAAAGAGTGCAATCGTTTTTTTTTTTTAATTGCTGTGTTATCGCCATATTTTGTACATAACAGTAGTTTATCGACATAGTTTATCTATTACGTGTTTTGTCTCAGTTTTATCAAGGGTATTATCAGTTTTAAAAACAGTTCTGCTCACCGCAGGGCAGGCTCTACACTAACTCCCCTCATCTCTCCCCCTCTCCTCATTCTCAATCTCCTCTCCGTGCGCATCGGTGCTTTTGTGACCACGACCTTCATCATCATCAGCCTCACCCGCCACGGGAGCTGATGAAGGTCCGGCTGATGTATTAAACATTTGTGTTATTTTCACACATTTTGCAGCCTCTGCTGCAAGGGCCTGCTTCTTTTTTTCACGCAATTTCTCCGCGCCTCCTTTCCGTTTCTTCTCCATTATCTTTCTGACTGATTTTGTGCTGCAAGCTCACAAAGGGTGTGGACAGGGAGTTATTTAAAGTCGTGATTGGGCCAGCCGAATGTCAATTAAAAAACAGCCAATGGGCAGCAGATTAAGTGACTCATGGGCCGGTCTATCTGCGAAAAAATTCCTACCTGACTTATGCATTTGACAGATGCATTACACCATCAAAAAGATGTACGATGCAAATTGATTTACAAGATTTAAAAATGGTATATGAGGTGTATCGGCCCAAAAAGTACGTCGGCCCATCGGGAAAACGCCCGGTCTGCCAGATGGCCAGTCCACCCCTGCTTCCAATGTTAACCAACAACATATACCTGAGGCATACTCCAGTAATAACCTCTAGACTACTTATGATTTGAAAAATTTGATTTGAAAAAGCAATCTGTATAAAACTACTATTCTATATTTATATTCTTGCACCACCAGCCAGCAGCACAAGGTGGAGTCTGTGTGATAGGGGAAATGTACTGCACATACACCTTTTTAAGGCGTAAAAAAGCCTTTAGGATTTGGATCCTAGCAACTATTGGGGATTTCATGTATGTACACTATGCAAACCGCGCCTGGTCCAATAGGGATATTGCTTGTAATAAATAATAGATGAAACGAAGGATGCAAACAGCACCAGGCCTAATTGGGATATTGCTTGTGATAAATAACAGATGAAACGAAGGCCTGACAGCGCAAAAGCAGGCAAGACAAAAAGCAGAAGGTATAATGTCAAAAGGGCATCTGTCCATCGAGAGGGCAGGTGTCACTTCTATGGAGTTTTTAAAAGAAATATTGAAGGGGACTTGCCACCAATAAATTACTAGTCAGCACTAATTAAAAGACAACTGTGGTGAGACCCTTGGGGTGGAGCAAAGAGACAAATTAGACCCTTAGGGTGGAGCATAAAGAAAAAAGAGAAACCCTTGGGGTGGAGAATAAAGAAAAATGATACCTGGCCAGTCCCACTGGGCACGCCCAATAAGAAAAATATAAAATATGAAGTCTTGTATTACCAATTTGGATGTGATGTGAAGCTGCCATCCCCTTTATTGTTCTACAATAAAGTACATCTTCTGAGACCTGGTACTTCTGACTCTGCGAGATTTCTTCAAGAAGACTTTTTACTTTTAAACACTTGAGCGRAAGTAGATTGGCCACAACACAACTCATAAACCAGTTGTTGTTTTTAAGAGAGATTCAGCTTAACACAAATTATAGCCTGGCCAGCCTGTCACCAAAGAAGCAAGTGTGTAGTGAGACACACTCAACCCCAAGAAATCCAAGGGGAGCTAGCAGACAGCTGACTGCAACCACTTAAAACTACTGTCCCTTAATGAGGCTCTGGGAAACAGAGAGATTCACTATAGTGAGGGAATCACTTTGCATTTAATCCAAGGAAAAGACAGCAGGTGAACAGGATCTATCAGATCACATGCTGCCCCTTTTGCCAGCCAGAAGGTGGAAAGGCTGAGGACCCTGTGTCATCCCTCTGCCACAGGGGGAGGGTTCAATTTCACCAACCTAAAATTGATGGCTATTACCAAGAGGGCAGAAAGCCTCACCAAGTGCTCTAGGAGTTGCTAGAGAGGGGATTTTGAATCTCATGTTCAGCAATGATAGGCTGACTATCACAACATGGGAGACTATAGGCACTCCTGCCAGAAGAGCTTCAGGAGAGATTAGGGCCCATATTGGACTCATATTGCTCTTATCCTGACCCTTAGGACCTGCCCTACAGGGGTAGCCATAAAAAGTTGAATACTCTCACTCGAAAATGCGGTCCCAGAATAACACTGAACTTCTAAATATATACAAGGCAAGAAGGGCTAAAGAACATACTGGCATGCAAACTCTTCCTTGAGGGGAGTAGAGGAATTGGAATAATGGTTCCCCTCCTTACCTCATGAGTTTCCGGGAGACTCTAATAATACAAGGATGGTTATAAAATGGACATCAAAGCAATTATCGAGGGGAGTTCAATTCAAAAACATGTCCCTAGGCTCAAACTCAGACAACATATGACAACATATAACAGACTCACGCCACAGGCAGGCCAAGAAAAGTTCTAGTAGAGAGTGTTACAGCTCTCACGCACACATTAGTCAAGTGGAGCTTGTCAGTAGAGCTGAGTAATAAGCAGTAACTGCTCCTCAGCACAGTAATTCTTTATAGAGCAGGGATGGCCTACCAAAGATGACAGATGTAAGGTTTGGCAGCACAACTGCAATGCAGATTGAGCAAGTGATTGTAACAATGAGCTAACAAACCCATGAGATTAGAACATTTTAAATAGGCCATTATACATGAATGAGTATAACGAACCTTGAGCAGTTTGGCTTGATTTGCTTGTAATACGGCCATCATATCAATGAGACCTAAAAGTGATGCAACTGGCAGAGCCTGCATGGATAAAGCACTGCTAGCAGAGTGATCACGCAGTAGTGTCTTGTTAATGGGAGGCATCGCTGCATGTCCATGTAATTTGCTTTCCAAGATTTGCTTTCCATGTAAAATTGCTTTCACTGAGCCTCAGCAGTAGCAGGACCTGAACCGAGGGTTCACCCAGGCAGACAGCCAGCTAATTGAACTTCTTTAGGCCTCTTAATGCGCGTACCAACTCCCTTAAGAACTAAGTGTGCAGCTATTTCACCCAGGCAAACAGCACAGAATGTACTCATGGCCCTAAGTTGCAGAATTGCTCACACTAAGGCACACACTTTCTAATGTTCCTTGCACAAGAACAAAACAAACAAAAAATGGCTCCTGAAGACAAAAAAATATTGACAACATGCGCTATATGCTCAAGTGCTCATAGCGTCAAACCAGACACTGTGTCTATTTCCGTCAAAAGGGAATTAAAATACAGTAAATTGATAGCACGCTCTTGGGGAGATATGCTGCAGATAACAATATAAACCTCTATAGTAGGGCTTAAGAAAATATAAATATAAATACTTAAAATACACATGGCCCAGTGTGAGCAGACAGTGTCCTACAATTTTTAGAAACATACTAATTTATTCTAAACTGAGAGCATCCATAAAACCCACTACTCGTCGCTTTCAGATGGAATCCGCATATCTCCAAAATCATCATTTTTCAGGAAATAAAAAAATGCTATTTTTTAAGTTATGAAACATTGTATCGTTAAAGTTGGTATTATACCTTATGTTGCTATCATATACTGTTGTGTACCAACATTTCCACAAAAAGCATGTTTAATCAGAGATACGAGATTTAATATTTGGGAGCAGGGAGATAGGAGTTTAGCCTCTCATCCCAAGCTATTTTTAACACTTTTCATTGGTTAATCATTTCTAAAATTTACACAGCCATGTTTACATGTTTACATAGCATGGATTTATGAAAAAAAAAACAAAGCCCACAATGGAGTTACGAGGATTCCGCCCGACAGCGACGTACTGCTACATATACCTGGACTATTCCATATTTGAGAAAACATTCTTATATGAAATCATTATACGTAATAATGATATGGCCTGTTCGTGAGCAGAGAGGGACCTACAACATTGACAAAGCTTGAGCTGGCTGCTTTCACAGATTTGACGATTGTTAACCCAACGTAGCCTAGCTCTAAGCCAAATCCCTGCTTAACAGCAGTCAACCACAAACTCCAGTAGTGGCACATAAACTGAGAGCAAACATACCATTCTACAATTAATCTGAGTGCACCCACAGACGACCATTAACCTACAATAAATTCCTCTTCCCTAATCTAAGGTGGACTCTTTAATGAATTAAGGTCATGCATTAAAATACATCTGAATTAAGGAAGCAGTCCATTAATCTATATACTAGTCTGAAACTGTGTGGCTCCACAGACTGCATTAATGTTAACTTTCTACATATACCTCCAGCCTAATCTGACAAATTTAGTTCACACTATCAACTGAAAGCAAAGATCATCAGCTAAGATCAGCAAACAACTGTCATGCAAGTGATGGAGTCATGCAAGTGATGGAATGCATAGAAAACATCGAGCACAGGGAGAAAAACCGCGTTGCTGCTGTAAATAAACAGGCGAAGTTAACGCTTTACATCATAACGCTTTACACCGCTTAACAGCATAAGAAACGGCCAAATCTGATTATAAAAGCGAAAGGCAACTCCAGTTAACCCTTCTTTAATACCACAACTTTAACTTTCAAAAAGCAGGAAAATATATTTGTGCAAGTGATTTTTGCGTTACTAAAACAGTGCAATGAAATGATTTCACGAGTCCAATCGAACCAAGCGTCTTACTAGGTGAAATGCACTTTTCAAGTATTTGCAGTATTGTCTATGAGTGCAATAGTGCATCGGATCAAAACAACGAAGTCAATGCATTTATCCCTTTGCAGTGTTTTGAGCAGTACAGTATCCAGTTAAAACAGTTATTACAGAGTGATTTTTGTCTTCTTTCACAGTATTACACAAAGACATGTTATTCTAGTGAGACAGATCGGTAGGCAAGTTCAAATAAGTCTTTAAACAACAAATTTGCCAAAAAAAAAGTTTTGAGCAGGATTTCAGTGTTGGTAAGCAGTGCAAAGTAAAATTACGTTTCCAGAACAAACAAGCGTATTTGCAAGTGATGTTGAGCATTCGTAACCCATAAAAAGGAAGAATCTGGTAAGAAAATGTGACGAGAAATTGTTTTCACATTATCAACTGAAAACAAAGTCCATCAGCTAATATCAGCAAAAAACTGTCATGCAAGTGATGGTGTTGTTTTACTGTGCAATGTAGAGAAAACAAAGAGCATAGGGAGAAAAACCGTGTTGCTGCTGTACTGCAGTCTAAGAAATGAACAGCTTGTAAGAAAGACCAAACTTGTAAAACGTGTTTCTGAATTGATGACATTGTCGAGGTGCAATATATCAAAACAACGTAGCAAGGTTGTTTCGCCGGGAAGCGTTTTTAACAGTATAAGGTATATACAGTCGAAAGGTACATTATCGTTTTAAAGCTGATTTCTCACTTGTGTAGCATAGAGTAATAAGAAATTTAGTAAGAACAAGCGTTTCCAAGTGATTTCTTGCTTTTAAGGGTCTCACAACTATAAAAACAAGAATTAAGAACAAGTAATTGTTACAAGCGAAGTTAACGCTTTTGTCTAAAACAGCAAAAAAAACGGCCAAATCTGATTATAAAAGCGGAAGGCAACTCCAGTTTACCCTTCTATTTAATACCATAACTTTAACTTTCTAGAAGCAGGAAAATATATTTGTGCAACTGGTTTTTGCGTTACTAAAACAGTGCAATGAAATGATTTCACGAGTCCAATCAAACCAAGGTGTTACTAGGTGAAACGCACTTTTCAAGTATTTGCAGTATTGTCTATGAGTGCAATAGTGCATCGGATCAAAACTACGAAGTCAATGCATTTATCCCTTTGCGGTGTATTGAGCAGTACAGTATCCATTTAAAACAGTTATTACAAAGTGATTTTTGTCTTCTTTCACAGTATTACACAAAGACGTTATTCTAGTGCGACAGATCGGTAGGCAAGTTCAAATAAGTATTTAAACAACAAATTTGCCAAAAAAAAAGGTTTTAAGCAGGATTTCAGTGTTGGTAAGCAGTGCAAAGTAAAATAACGTTTCCTGAACAAACAAGCATGTTTGCAAGTGATGTTGAGCATTCGTAACCCATAAAAAGGAAGAATCTGGTAAGAAAATGTGACGAGAAATTGTTTTCACATTATCCACTAAAAATAAAGTCCATCAGCTAATATCAGCAAAAAACTGTCATGCATGTGATGGTGTTGTTTTACTGTGCAATGTAGAGAAAACAAAGAGCATAGGGAGAAAAACCGTGTTGCTGCTGTACTGCAGTCTAAGAAATGAACAGCTTGTAAGAAAGACCAAACTTGTAAAACGTGTTTCTGAATTGATGACTGTAATGACGCGGAGGTCTGACAGTTGGAATCCATGTACGTTTTATTAGACAGATCCATATATACAGATAGCATAAACGTAAGACAAGCAATGGTCAGGGCAGGCAGCAGACAAACAGTAGTGAGGGACAGGCAAAGGGTCGAGGCAGGCAGCAAGCAGGCAGGGTAAACAGGCAGGGTCAAAAACCAGAGGCAAACAAATCCAAACAGGGTAATCCAAGAATCAATAACCAAGAACAGGCAAGAACATAAACAGGTGAACAATCCAGAGTATAAACGCTTGGTAAGGCAGATCAAAGATACTGGCAATACTTCGCAATGAGTATGAGGCTTGAGTGTGCTTATATAGTYCATGACAGGAAATGATGAGACATGAAACAGGAAACAGGAAGTGCAGAGGGAGCGGGAGCTAGTACTCCGGGGACGGCTCCCTCTGCTGGCGTGGCGGTATGGGTGGCGTTGTTACAATGACATTGTCGAGAAGTGCAATATATCAAAACAACGTAACAACGTTGTTTCACCGGGAAGCGTTTTTAACAGTATAAGGTATATACAGTCGAAAGGTACATTATCGTTTTAAAGTTGATTTCTCACTTGTGTAGCATAGAGTAATAAGAAATTTAGTAAGAACAAGCGTTTCCAAGTGATTTCTGCTTTTAAGCCTCTCACAACTATGAAAACAAGAATTAAGAACAAGTAAGCGCTTACAGGCGAAGTTAACGCTTTTGTGTAAAACAGCATAAGAAACGGCCAAATCTAATCTAAAATATATTAGTGTAAATCATTATTGTGTTCCTAAAAGAGTGCAATGAAATTATTTCACAAGTCCAATCGAACCAAGCGTGTTACTAGGTGAAACGCACTTTTCAAGTATTTGCAGTATTGTCTGTCAGTACAATAGTGCATCGGATCACAACTGTGAAGTCAATGCATTTACCCTTTGCAGTGTATTGAGCAGTCCAGTATCCATTTAAAACAATTACAAAGTGATTTTTTGTCTTTCACAGTATTACACAAAGACATGTTATTCTAGGGAGACAGATCGGTAGGCAAGTTCAAATAAGTCTTTAAACAACAAATTTCCCAAAACAAAGTTTTGAGCAGGATTTCAGTGTTGGTAAGCAGTGCAAAGTAAAATAACATTTCCAGAACAAACAAGCGTGTTTGCAAGTGATGTTGTGCATTCGTAACCCATAAAAAGGAAGAATCTGGTAAGAAAATGTGACGAGAAATTGTTTTCACATTATCAACTGAAAACAAAGTCAAAAACGTTCAACGTTCAATCAAACCAAGCGTGTTACTAGTTGAAACGGACTTTTTAAGTATTTGCCGTTTTGTCTGTCAGTACAATAGTGTATCGGATCACAACCACCAAGTGGTTTATTGAGCAGTACAGTATCCAGTTAAAACAGTTATTACAAAGATTATTGTCTTCTTTCACAACATTACACAAGACATGTTATTCTACTGAGACAGATCGGTAGGTCTAGTTCAAATAAGTCTTTAAACAACACTGGAACGTCAAATTTGCTATAAAAAGTTTTGAGCAGGATTTCAGTGAGCAGGTAAGCAGTGCAAAGTAAATAACGTTTCTAGTACAAACAAGCGTGTTTGCAAGTGATGTAGAGCTGGTAAGAAAATGTGATGAGAAATTCAGTTCACACATTCAAAGTTCATCAGTAATAAGAAATTTAGTAAGAACAAGCGTTTCCAGGTGATTTCTTCTTGTGAAGCTTCCCACAACTATGAAAACAAGAATTAAGAACAAGCGCGCGTAAACTTTTAAGAGTAAGCTTCGCTTACAGGCGAAGTTAACACTTTTGTGTAAAACAGCATAAGAAACCTGAACAGGGACAAATCTGAAATATATCTGCCGATATATGACTGCCCCCTCTAAAATGCTTAATCTTAAAGCTGAAGGCTAATTTTTTTGGGCATATAAGCGTATCGCAGAGACGAGTCAAACAGCATGTGTTTTAATTGTATCTGACTTTTAAAAGAAGAGATTGAAGGAGCAGTCATATTTTGGCAGGGGCTGAAATAAAACTGCCCCCTCTAAAAAGCTTCCTCTTAAAGCTGAAGGCTCATTTATTTGTGCATATAGGCGTATCGCAAAGACGAGTCAACAGCATGTGTTTTAAGTTTCTCTGAACTTTGAAAGAAGAGATTGAGGGGGCATTCATATTTCGTCAGGCGCTGAAATATAACTGCCGAAATGTGACTGCCCCTCTCTTAAAAGCAGAGGCCCTTCAAAATAGAGACTGGAGGGTCAGTTTGACTTACAGGTACTGCCAAAATAATACTGCCCCACCCTCAAAAAGGCTCCATAATTAAAGCTCATGGCTCATGCTTTTGTGCCAATAGCCTTAATTCAGAGACCACCAGCATGCGTTTCAAGGCTCCCTGACCTTATACCGAAGAGGTTGGAGGGGCAGTATCATTTTGGCAGGTGAGTTTCAAGACATTTTGACCTTTTAAACCAGAATGGTTTTGGCAAAATAATTTTTCCATGCATTTTCCAAGCATTCTGTGCAGGCAGAGTCAACATCTTCAGACTTAAATCTTTCTGACATTATTTAAACAGACAATAACGGGTAGTAGGACTTTAGCAGGTGCTCCCAAATTTAAACTGCCACCTTTAAAAGGATACAAATAAAGATGGAGGATTATACTTTTCTGTGTACAGCTGACAGAGAGTGGAGTCATTTCAATAGGCTTACGATTATAGCTGCAGCCGTGCTTTCTGTAGATTGCCTTAACAGAAAGATGTCATCATTAGTTGGACAAGTTATAAAAGACTTAATAGGAGGAGAGAGAGAGAGACAGAATGCTCCAAATACACGGATATCCGGACAGTGTTTTATGATAAAATACAGCAGATAGATCGGACATTTAAAACTCTTTCACACCAGGAGAAACTGCCGCATCTGGTAGGAGCACAGATAAACTGCTGTGTGTTTGCTGCTCAATATGTGTCTGCCTGTCATGAAAGAAGAGAAAACACTCAATCTGACCTGACCTGATGTTGCCAGCACATGTAGATAATATGATGCTATAATACTCCAGTATTACCATATTACCGTTTTATATTTACTGTTTTTTTTATATTTTCTGTTAATATATTTGTGCACTATTTGTAGGCAGCTCAGCTGCAATTTCTATGACTTGAGTGCTAGTTTGGACAGTAAGAAGGGAGAGGTGTATTTGTACAGGTTGGCGAGGCAGAGTGATAGAGATGGAAAGGATGTGCAGCAGGTCAGGGTGATTAAAGATAGGGATGGAAATGTGTTGACAGGTGCCACAAGTGTGAGGGGAAGTTGGAAGGAGTACTTTGAAGAGTTGATGAATGAGGAAAATGAAAGAGAACGAAGAGTAGAAGAGGTGACTGTTGTAAAGCAGGATATAGAAAAGATTAGTAAGAGTGAAGTGAGGTGGGCGTTGAAGAGGATGAAGAGTGGAAAGGCTGTTGGTCCTGATGACATACCTGTGGAGGTATGGAAGTGTCTAGGAGAGGTGGCAGTTGAGTTTCTGACTAGTTTATTTAACAAAATCTTGGAGAGTGAGAGGATGTCCAAGGAATGGAGGTGTACGAGTTCTGTAATAGTGTACTATTTTTAAGAACAAGGGAGATGTGCAGAGCTGTGGCAACTACAGAGGAATAAAGCTAATGAGCCATACAATGAAGCTGTGGCAAAGAGTAGTGGAAGCTAGGCTAAGGGCAGAGGTCAGCATTTGTGAGCAGCAATATGGCCTACAAAGAGTACAACAGATGCAATATCTGCTTTGAGGATGTTGATGGAGAAGTACAGAGAAGGTCATAAGGAATTGCATTTTGTCTTCATAGATTTAGAGAAAGCATATGACAGGGTGCCGAGAGAGGAGCTGTGGTATTGTACGAGGAAGTCTGGAGTGGCAGAGAAGTATATTATAGTGGTGCAAGACATGTATGACATTTATGAGAGCCTTCTTGCTTGCTCTGGTGATGGACAGGCTGACGGATGAGGTTAGACAGGAGTCTGTAATCAGGAATTGTGATCTGTAGCGAGAGCAGGGAGCAGGTGGAGGAAAATTTAGAGAGGTGGAGGTATGCTCAGGAAAGCAGAGAATTGAGGTTAGCCCGCAGCAAGACAGAATACATGTGTGTGAATGAGAGGGACCCAAGTAGAATGGTGAGGTTACAGGGAGCAGAGGTAAAGAAGGTGCAGGTTCAGAGCAACGGAGAGTGTGGAAAAGAGGTGAAGAGGTGTGTGCAAGCAGATTGGAACAGGTGAAGAAAAGTGTCAGGTGTGTTTTGTGATAAAAGAGTGTCAGCGAGAATGAAAGGAAAGGTGTTCAAGACAGTGGTGAGACCAGCGATGCTGTACAGCTTAGAGACAGGGGCCCCTGAAAGGGAACAGCCGAAAGAAAAAGAAGTTGCATAACAGAGAGAAGTTGTTATTGCATTGTGCCTATGGTGATTGGGTTTTAACATGGCATTAACATTTTAGTATGTCTTTCAGACAAGTTGTTTGAAGGCCTAAAAATGTGTTAAGTGGCCAGTCCTACCCCTGGAACCCCATTCTCTCCAAGAAGGCTTTGTGGTGTGTGTGTGTACATGAAGCATACTTGCATATACCTCTCAACCATGGATCTTCTACTTTTCTTTTGAGGGCATGTTTTTAAAAAATGAATAGGAGGTGGGCCTTAACACACACACACACACACACACACATATATATATATATGCATAGAAATTGTTAAGTTTATATTTCTGTGAGCTCAGGAGTTCCATATAGGTTGAAGTGGAAGTCTGCAGTTTGGTCAGGAATAGGCAAGAGGTCTAACATAGTTGGTTAATGGTAGTCAGGGATGCACTCTCCTCAAATTATTTCACGTGAATGTCATGGCACTCTTTGCTCAACAGTCTACATGTTTATATAGTCTTTTATATTACATTGCTTTCCCAGACCAGTAGATAATATCATTGAATTTTTATTTTCTGAGAGAAAATCTATCGAAAATGATATAGTGAAAGTATTAAGTGAAAACCTAGCAAAATATCAGATTGGCAGATTTGCCCCCTCGCCTTGTAGTGGTGGGATGACCCATTGTCCTTAGCCTTTCCACATTCTGCCTGGCAAAAGGCACGTTGTTGGGAAGTATCAGCTAGTGATCAGATGGATCCTTTCTTACTGTCTTTCTCTGATATGATATAACGTAGTACCCACAATATCATGGGTCCTTTATTCCCTTTCAGACCCTCAGGAAGTGAAAAGGTGACATTAGTTCTGGGTGGTTGGTGCCAATTATTCTCCAGGTCCTCTTGCATTTTTGATCCACTGGGATGTGTGTGGTGTTGCCTGTGGATAGAGTAGTACTCTGCTCTCCGTCGAGCTTAGCCTAGCCTTTATGCAGTTGGTCAAGCGCCTCGCCAAGTTCAAGAGAGCTTTATTGTCATTACAAATATATACAGCTGATGCCACACATAGTGCAATGAAACAACGTTTCTCCAGGACCATAGTGCTACACAAAACAACAAAGAGCCACATAAGACAGCAAGAGCTACATCGACAGAAAGAGTTACATAACATAACAAAAGACTAACACAAAGCTACATAGAAGTGCATGACGACAGTACCATATAACAATACAATACGCCACAGGACTGATACATAAAATATAGTGCTGACGTAGGTGCAGTTTATGGCACTGTGCAAAGAGGTATGATAAGCTATAACACTGTATGGATAAAGTAGCTGTGCATTTATAGAGTGGCATAAAGTGACTGCATACCTGTATTGTCGCTAAACATTAGCAGCAGAAGTTGGTATAAACATTTAGCAGCAGAAGTTAATGTCATCAACATTTAGTCATAGTTATTGTTAAGAAATCTGATGGCTTGTGAATAGAAGCTGTTTGACAGTCTGGTAGTGTGGGCCCAAATGCTTCAGTACCTTTTTCCGGATGGCAGTGTGAACAGCGTGTGTGAAGGGTGTGTGGGGTCAGCCACAATACTGGTGGCTTTACGGATGCAGCGTGTGGTGTAAATGTCCGTGATAGAGGGTAGAGAGACACCGATGATATTTTCAGCTGTCTTCGCTACCTGCTGTAGGGTCTTACGGTCCGCGGCGGTGCAGTTCCCAAACCAGATGGTGATACAGCTGCTCGGGATGCTCTCGATAGTCCCTCTGTAAAACATGGTGAGGATGGGGGGAGGAAGATGGGCTTTCCTCAGCCTTCGTAGAAAGTAGAGGTGTTGCTGGGCTTTCCTGCTGATGGTGCTGGTGTTGAGAGACCATGTGAAATTCTCCTCCAGATGAACACCAAGGAACCTGGTGATCTTGACGGTCTCCATGGAGGAGCCGTCGATGTCCAGTGGAGAATGATCAGTCTGTGCTCTTCTGAAGTCAACAACCATCTCTTTAGTTTTTTCAACATTCAGAAACAGGTTGTTGGCTTTACACCAGGCAGTTAGCTGTTGCACCTCCTCTCTGTATGCTGACTCGTCATTCTTGCTGATGACACCCACCACAGTCGTGTCATCTGCGGACTTGATTATATGATTTGAGCTGTGCATTGCTACACAGTCGTGAGTCAGCTGTGTCAACAGCAGCGGACTAAGAACACAGCCTTGGGGGGCCCCAGTTCTTAGTGTGGTGGTGCTGGAGATGCTGTTCCCGATCCGGAATGTCTGATGTCTCTCAGACAGGAAGTCCAGGATCCAGTTGCAGAGGGAGGTGTTCAGCCCAACAGCCTCAGTTTCTCTGTCAGGTGCTCAGGGATGATTGTGTTGAATGCTGAGCTGAAATCTATGAACAGCATTCGTACGTATGAGTCTTTGTTTTCCAGGTGATTGAGAGCCAGATGGATGATTGTGGCAATGGCATCATCCATGGAGCGGTTCGGACGATACGCAAACTGCAACGGGTCCAGTGAGGGTGGTAGCTGGGTCTTGATGTGCCTCATGACGAGTCTCTCGAACATTTCATCACGATGGGTGTGAGTGCGACGGGACGATAGTCATTGATGCAGGACACTGACGACTTCTTCGGCACGGGGACGATGGTGATTGTCTTAAAGCACGTAGGAACAATGGCGCTGCTCATAGAAATGTTAAAGATGTCGGGGAAGACATCTGTTAGCTGTTCTGCACATTCCCTGAGCACTTTATCAGGAATGTTGTCTGGTCCAGCAGACTTCCGTGGGTTAACTCTGCTTAGAGTTCACCTCACATCAGCGGTGGTTAGACCGGAGGTCGTTCGGAGGAGGAGTGGTCTTCCTCGTCATTAAGTTGTTCTGTGCCTCAAACAGAGCATAGAAGTCATTTAGTGCATCTGGGAGGGATGCGTCACTCCTACAAACAGTTGAGGTTATCTTGTAGTTTGTGATCGTCTGAATGTCCTGCCACAAGCGCCGGGCGTCTCCGCAGTCCTGGAAGTGGCTGTGGATTCTCTGGGCTTGCGCACGCTTTGCCTCTCTAATGGTTCGGGACAGTTCCGCCCTTGCTGTTTTTCTAAGGCCGTCTTGTCCCCTGCTCTGAAGGCGGAGTCTCTGGACTTTAGTAGCACACGCACCTTTGCACCTTTGTGGCTTCTGCTTGGAGACAGAAACGTCATCGATACACTAAACAAATAAATTTTGAGGAGACACAAAGTGATCCAGTCTGCAGGGATGAACGGAAGGCATTTGTGTAAAACTACTATTCTATATTTATATTCTTGCACCACCAGCCAGCAGCACAAGGTGGAGTCTGCTTGACAGGGGTAATGTACTGCACATACACCTTTTTATGCCTTTAGACTACTTCTAGATCATAGCAGCTCATAAACCAGACGTTTTAAGAGAGAGTCAGATTAACACAAATTATAGCCTGGCAAGCCTGTCACCAAGGAAGCAAATGTGTAGTGAGACACACTCAACCCCAAGAAATCCAAGGGGAGCTAGCAGACAGCTGACTGCAACCACTCAAAACTGCTGTCCCTTAATGAGGCTCTGGGGAACTGAGAGATTCGCTATAGTGAGGGAATCACTTTGCGTTCTATCAGATCACTAGCTGCTACCGTCCCACAGCATGCTGCACCTTTTGCCAGCCAGAAGGTGGAAAGGCTGGACCCTGTATCATCCCTCTGCAACAGGGGAAGGATTCAATTCCACCAACCTAAACATGATGGCTATTAACAAGAGGGCAGAAACCCTCACCAGGTGCCCTAGGAGTTGCTAGAGAGGGGATTTTGAATCTCATGTTCAGCAATGATAGGCTGACTATCACAACACTGGAGACAATAGGCACTCTTCCTGACAAGAGAGCTCCAGGAGAGATTAGAGCCCATTTTGGACTCATATTGCCCAAATTGTCTTTTATCCTGACCCTTAGGACCTGCCCTACAGGGGTAGCCATTAAAAGTTGAATACTCTCACTCGAAAATGCTGTCCCAGAATAACAATGAACTTCTAAATATATCCAGAAAGGGCTGAAAAACCTACTGGCAAGCAAACTCTTCCTTGAGGGGAGTAAAGGAATTGGAATAATGGTTCCCCTCCTTACCTCATGAGTCTCCGGGAAACTCGAATAATACAAAAATGGTTATAACAGGCTCGCGCCACAGGCAGACCAAAAAACATTCTAGTAGAGAGTGTTACCTCTTTTATGCGTACATCTGGTGGAGCTCGCCAGTAATGAGTTGAGTAAGAAGCAGTAACTGCTACTCAGCACAGTAAATCTCCAGTATTCCAGTATTCGGGGCCTGTTTAAGTGCTTATGCAACACTACAGGGCATTGAAATACAGAGGGCGTAGGACTGGGCTATTTCCTGTTTTCCTCCTGTGTGATTGTCAGCCCACCTGTCATTGGCATCTTGCCTCCTTTCCAGGCATTGTGTGATACCTGCATTCTTCCAAGTGAGGGGGTGACACTCAATGCCTCCAGTACTCAGAAATAGGCTTTGTTGACTTCAGAAAAGCCTTTGACTCAATCTGTTATTAAGGTCTTTCACTTTAGCTGATTCAATGTGGCATTGGAGGAAACATTTTTAAATCAATTTACACTAATAACAAATTTGCAGTCAAAATTGGCAAAAAACACACAGACTTTCTCCCTCAGAGAAAGCTGCAGCCTAAGACCCACACTATTCAACATTTACATTAATAGATTAGCAAAAGCTCTAGAACTGTCGCCAAGCCCCCGGCCCCACCTTACTAGACATAGAAGTTAAATGTCTGTTTTTTGCAGATTTTATGGTGCTGCTGTCACCCACAAAAGAGGAACTACAGCAACATCTAGACATCCTGCACACTTTCTGTCAAACATGGGCC
>JAZGTK010003567.1:0-26987 GCA_036877625.1 Ambastaia sidthimunki
TCAACGCACTCGCAGGATCGGGAAAAGGTAGGAATCACATAATACAAGGACAGATTTTTATAACAAACAGTTCCACGTATTTACAAGTTCTCTGGCTATCGGAAGCGCTATAATTCAAGCAGAAAACCTCGCAACTAACAACTAATTTCGCATCTGTTTTCAAGGACCATTTCAGCACAGCACAGGTAACGTGTCGAGGAGATATGAGACGGAGATCACGCCTGCTGGATGGACCTTCTCTATATGGGGTCTCATCTATTCCTGGCTCCTTCTAATGAACATATACATCCTGACCTGGCTCTGCAGACGGTACCACACTTACACTTATATTAACATTTTCTTACAGGCATTGTTTGAAAGACATTTGGTTCATATTTATAACTTTCCCCTTTAAGATGATCAGAGTATGCAGTTAGTAAATATTTTCTCAGGTTGTATTCCAACCCAGCAATCCTTCCCTCTGAATTCTTTCTCTCATGGATCATCAACATGATTCTAAACAGCACGTGGCTTGTCTTGTGGGACAGAGAGTAAGTTTGTTGCAGCCAATGCGTTTTTTTGCCAAAACCATGAGAGATTTCTGGAGTATTACACACTTTTAAAATGCTAACAGTAATGTTTTTTTTTATTTTATCGATTTAGATTGATAATCCCTGCGCTGATCGTTCTTGCCCTGATTGCTTTTACCAACTATTTGCTCATCATCTTCTCTTGTGTTGGTCTTCGGGCAAATGGTTCATGGCTCAGACAGAACCACCCAAAAGATCTTATCTGCATCATAGTGTTGGTATGCATTGAACATTATCTCGTTTTAGATTTATATTAGTAGAAACAGAGGACACATTGTTCTTTGAAATATACAGTCTTACTATTTTTATAAATTGTCCTATATGTCAAGTTTAAATCACTCACAACAATATGTCATGTCTACATCAGATTCAAAATGGCATTGCTGCTTATGCAACATGGACAACCATTGCCACTCTGCTGAACTTTACAATTGTGTTGGACATGGCATCAGTTTCTGCAACAAATGCTGCTACAGCTTCTTTGTGCATACTTCTGTTGGAAGTGATTATATGGTATGTAATTTATTTACTTCCTGATTTATCACAGTTCTATTATGCAATTGTTCTGTGATTATATAAAGTGTGATTAAAAGCATTAAATCTGCATGCTGTCACACACGGTCTATTCTCTATGTTTTCATGCAGGTTTACTGTTGAAAACTTTATAATAGAGAAACATGTGCGCTACATTCTTACTGTTTACCCTGTCATCATCTATGCTCTCATTGGAAATTTAAGCAAGCATTACAATGCAGCAGCTCCTGGCCGTAATGCAGTTTTTTCAGGTGAGTCCATGTTATGAAGACACATCCATGCCTTTTTGGTTAAGCATCACTCATTTGAATAAAGCCACTTATAAGGTACAGCGTGAGGATCTTATATTATAATTGAAATTGTGCAGGTAAGCACAGAGCTTATAGTAAAATGGCATAATTTTCCACAGTGGTGCTGCTTGTGATGGCCTGTATTGTGTTGGTGGTGCGGGTGGGCCTGGTGGTTTGGAGACACAGGACTAATCCTCTCTTCCGTGAAGTTAACGCTGAGGTCCAGATGTCACCAAACATTGCAGCTGATAAGTAACAATGTGCTTGTAAACACTTCTTAGATAATGTGTCCTAAACAGTAACACTTGCTAGTGTAATACATGAGGAATGTTTTTCAGCCTTAACAGATGCTTTATAAAAGGTTGTTGTTGGGTCTGTAACCAGTTTGATGGAAAACTTGCATGAAATTAAGCTTGAGTGGTTCCTTGTCTGTCTTAATTGTGCTATGGATTGTGTGATATTCTGTACTGTATTGTGTATATACAGTATCTAATCCTAAACACTAATCTGTGAACAAATATATCAGTATTATACCTCACAGTATTTTACCTTACAGTATTTTGATTTCCTAGTAACATACAGTAGGCTCAAAAATATAACGACACTTAAGTCATGCTTAAAAATGTGTTTGTAGTAATATTGAAATATGAACTTACTTTTAGGCACTAGTACAAACACCCTTTTCAAGCAACAAGGCGTTTTTCTAGGTTTTAAATACCAGTGTTATTTTTAGAAACAAGTATTATTTCAACATCATGCAGAGAAGTATCACAGTTATTGTGTTAAACTGCGTCTGCATCTGTCATTTCTGTGGACAGTTAAGGGGGAACTGATGTCATCTAAGGAAAACGTCATTGCCAATGATATTTGGTCTGATGTTTTCAGTCATTTTTAAGCAACATTAAGTGTCCAGAGTTACTGTGTAACATTTTATTTAAACGTCTATATTTATACTGTTGTATACTGTTTTATACTGTTTATTTATACATTTATGTCATACTTACGAAAAAATGTATTAACGTTTAATAAAGTACAACGCATGCTTTTTTTGTTAATGATTGCTAAAAAAAATTACCAGAGACCAGGATGAAACTAGGATGAATTGCCAGTGTTGAATGATAAACTAAGACGAATGACTCACGAATGACAATGTCTAAAAAAACTTTGTGTTGGTTCAGTGTAAGTGTCGGGAATCCACCTTGGTGTGGCTCATACGCTGTTGAAATCTGGGCTTTCCGTAGTCATTAAAGAGGCATTAAGTGTTGCCACAAAACATGTGTGCCTTGTAAGAACACACACTTTGATCATGTCTCTGTAAATTTGTTGTGGATGTGAACTGAAGCATACTGTCATGCATGTTGTTGCCCTTTGGAATGTGTGCTTCCCCTGGTAACAGCTGGAACAAGCTTGACCTTGTGTACTTTGACTTATTCCCCACATGATAAATTACTCCTGAGAAACTAATAGACAAATAAAACTTTTCTTTTCCCAGGAGATTAGCATCCCCTCCTTTTGAAACCATGTACTAATAATAACGTAGTATGTTAAGAATGTTTCTTTCGTTACATTTACATTACGGTGTTTAATGATGTTAGTTGCATTTCAGACTTTTTGGATCTAACAAAGACAAATGGTGCATTAAATATACAGATTTGTGCATCAGACTTGCAAGCTCTCTTCGTAAAAGCAAAAACTTGCTCATTTATTACATTTATTGCTCATTTATTATTAAATATATAATGATTTATTAATAAATCATTATTTATTTATTATTAATAGTGGTAACAGGAAGTTTTCATTAATAGGGTTAAGGAATCAGGAAGTTATTCAGAGAGAATTACAGATGGCTGACACAAACGCAATGTCTAGTGCATACAGGATAAGTGTGTTGATTTGTTTGTTGCTGTTATAATGGGTAAGAAAATCGGTTTCTTAAATATGTTTAATTTATTTGATTATGACAAGTAAAACAATATTGGTACCTGTATTTAGGTAGATAGGTATATTCTCATTTAAAAGTACCATTTCTAAAATCAGGAAAATTAACATCACAAAGGAATTGCAATCATTTGACAACATTTTTAAACTATTTCAGTTGCTCAAGTTCAATTTTTGATTGGAATGCCAAATATACAGTTTAATTGGCTTTTAAAAGAAAGTTAAAGTCAATTTAATTATCATTAAGTATTGTATAGCAATTGGCTTAAATTGAAAGCCACTTTCTCTGACATTTATACTAGCTGCTAAATTTCTTCTTGAAATTTTCAGCTTCATCTATTAAACAGGCTTCCAAATGATGCACAACAAATATCAGGATGATATCGAAAACCCATATGCAGAACAAAATGTAGCGAGACCATTCACCAGCATAGTCTTCAAGATGCATGAAAAATGAAAATAACAAAGAACATAATGGTGGTTAATAAAAAAGCTTGCAAGATGTTTATAACGTTCAGTGTCCTAAACCAAAAAGCTAAATCATGTATTCCCTTTTACTATGTAATCACAAAATAGATTGACATGAATTCAACATGAGATTACAAAACATATGCACACATTTTACAATAGAACAAAAGTAAAAATGAAATGAATTTCTTACCAAATATCCAATTATCGCTCATATCTTCTCAAAGTAGAACTAAAATGTAAATTGATTTACAGTTTAATGAGCTTATTAAGTTACTTAAATGTAAATATGTTTTGCATAAACATACCTATTTGTATAGATTCTGTGAATGTGGTGTCTTAGTTTAAGACAGATCTAAGCAGCTTCAGGGAAGTGTCTTCTAAGTCTTGGCTGGTATTGTGGTCTTGGTGGGTAAGCGTTAACATGCTTTCTTTGTGGAGTTTGTTCCTCTGTCTTCCTGTATACATGCAGGGTGAGACCACAAACTATTTTTAAATGTTTAGTTAGCCTTTATTTTGGAGCAGGTCATAAGTTGTTTTAAATGTTTGATCAATCTTTATTTTTAGTTCATAAGATCTGTGCAGTAAAACAAACAAAAATATGCAGATTATTCAATTATTTAAATAGATCATGCTGTACTCATATCATTAAAAAAGGTAATTCTATGCATGCATCAGTTCTCAGTTCATTGAAATTTGTAGTAGAATTGTTGATTGATTGTCTCTGTTACTCATACAAGTGGCCTCAATACAAATTGTGTTGACTAGAGACACGTGCAACAAGCAAATCTGCAAACTGATAAGGATTTCAATGGATGTGATGTAAGTGTCCAAAGAGATTATATTGGATGAAGTCTTGTGTCTCTGCCTGGAAGCAAATCATCTGCATCTGCCGCTCACACAGCTTGCTGTTGCTCAATCATTATGGAAATGAATGTCTTGAACAAATAAGCTCTGATGAAACTTCAGGACTAGATCCAGAGCCAAGAGAACATTTGAGTTTGATCCTGTACCATCATAGTCCTCTTTTATTTTCCAATAATGATGTAGCAAAGGTTCCAAGACTGCAGCCTTTTTAATTTAAGTGTAAAATTAAACTTTAAGTCCCAGTTTAAATTCTTGAATGTTTTTTGCCAGATGTTTTGATGAATTGGATCTTGTATTTAGATTAAGAACACAGTACCTGCACATTTTGAGATATGAACTGATGTTAATGTGATATGTTGGAAGTTTGTTACAACAGTTTACGAAATACCCCTGTACACGTCAGTAAATACACTTACTGAGATGACTAATAGCCGCTGTTTTTAAATATGTAATCTTCCTTGTCTGCGGAAGAATATGAAGGCAATTCCTCTACTGACACATGTCAGGCTTTAGAGAGGTTGTGGTTTTGCAATCCATACTCGACAGCAGCAGCTGTAATGACAAGAAAGTAATTATTTAGATGCAGCGATGAAGCTGAAAGAATCCAGTTCATGTTGCATTGTATTTCCTATTCATTTTAAAAGCTTCCACACATATAGCATCACGCATGATTCTGTTCCAGTCAATACAATCAATTGTTCCAATTCTAGAGGTATTGAACATTTAGGCTCTTCACTTTGTAAAACCCTTTATAAGGAACAGCTGCAAATCGCATTATTAAGCGCCTGTCACAATGCACCTTTAAATACCATCCTTTTTAATTAATCATTAAATCATTTAATCTGTTCATTATCAGGGTGAGCTAGAAGTGAAGTGTGCATGCATTTTTTAAACAGATTGTGATGTTTCTCAAAGTACACTGGTATGTTGTTCATTACATTGAACAGGTCACAACTTGTACAGAATCTTTCTTATTCAAGGTGCAGGTTTAAAGGTGGTAAAGTAAGTAAAAGACGCATATCTGCCTTTTTAGCAAGCTTTCACAATTTGCTGTTTTGTTACCATACAAATGGACTTTTTCAGTGAACCACTGATGCACAACTTCCTTTGTGTGGTTTTGTCTCAGACGTTTTTCTGAAGAACAAAAATTCACCAGTTCCTCCTGGGTACTTGGGTTTAATGTGCAAACATATTCTTAACCACATTTCATGCTTGTTTGCTAGAGGGTAAACAGGTCAACTGAGTCTTTCTATCTGTCTTTCTGTCTGTATGTATCCCTAATACAGTTACAGAGTTGATTGGACCAAAAAACCTATGAATCACATATTTCAAAACTCTGCCCAAAACATAACACCTCTGTGATTTAATTAGCTTTCATTCAGCTTTTCACTTTAGTGTTTTAACTTTGTCTTGTGGCTATTTGAGACACTATTATAAGACACAGCTTTGAGATAAATAAAAAAGGCCTATACAACACAAATATGAATCTGTGTATTTGGACTGCAGTGACTCCTGTTTTTGGAGAGGAGAAAATTAATTATTTGAACAGCTAACAAAATTCAGGGAGGGATTTATAATAACAATACAAATCTCTAACAATTAAAATAAGCTAGTGCCTTAGTGTCTTAGTGTCTTGCTGGAAAACAAATCTTTTCCAAAAATCACAGTTGTCTGACTACATCAGAGTTTGCTTGTCGTTCCTTGTACCTTGTTGCATTCATTTTTCTTAGAAATCATTCAGGACCTGCAGCATCCTCACAGTGAAACCACTAAGCCTCGCAGTGGGGATGATGTTCTTCTGATGCAGGGTTTCATTTAGACCAGACGTGCCATTTCTGATGGTCAGAAAACTCAGTTTGGGTCTCATCAGACCATAGAAACTCTTTTCAGTTGTCTTTCTGAAAACCGTTGCTGAGATGACATGTTAGTGTCAACACTGACTTCCTCTTTTATAAAGTTGTGGCTGTTGAAGCATTTGAGAAATAGTTGTTGTTACCAAAGTCTCTCCAGTATCAAGCAGTATAGCTTGTGAATCCTTCAGAGTTGTCATTGTCCTGCCTAACTAGGTTCCTCCTTGCATATGGTCCCTGTTCCCTCCACTTAGTTTCTAAATTATTGATTTATTTGTACTAAAAGGGATGTACAATGACTTTTTTTACATGTCTACCAATTTGCTGCATCATTAACTTTTCAAAAGTTTGTTTTCTTAAAGGGGTAAACGAATGAGGTCACTTTCTGTGACCACTTTTCACATTCCACCCTCATGATCAGTGTTTAAAAAGCCAAATTAAAGTCATAATTATTTAATTTAAGAACAAGGCATGAACGTTAAAGAGGCTAAATAGTTTTTCAAATTTTAAACTCATTGTAATTCACTAATCTACCTTTATTAAATGTGTGTGTGTTTTTTTATACTACTTGTTGGTAGTAAGAAATTGCTGTATTTCAGGTAGACCTGAAGGGGGCAGTACAGCGTTCCTTGATTTTAAACAGGATGTGGGCTGCAGAATCCTAGAGAAAGTGATAGATGAAACAGGAGATAAGAAGTGTTAGATTCCTTCTCCATCACAGAGCAACAGCCAAAAACGAAGACAGTTTTAACTCATGCCTCCACATTTCTTTTTTAGACTGGCAGCATTGTCAGTCTTCACACAGGCAGAATAAAGTATCTTTTATGAAAAGATTTTTAAGGATTTGTTCTTATAAAGGTCAGAGTCATAACAGAAAGGCATCAGAGAAGGCAAACAAACAGCAGTTCAGGAATTTACATTTTTGCAAAAACATCAAGAAGATGGACTTGTGATAGTTTGAATTCTAAACTGGGTTATTGAACACAGGAAAATAAGTGAATTTTCTGAATACTTTTAAGTAATATATAGCTCTGTCCTGCATTCCAGTTCCTGAATTCCATGGTTAGTGGGATTTTATGGCATTCCACAGAGCAGTGAGCTCAGTAATTCATCTTGGCCATTCGATAAAAACCCAAGATGCAAAAGTAAAAAGCACCAATTATATTTTTGCTTGCTTTATGCCTATATATACTTTAATTCACATGTCTTTGGGCCAATATTATATTAGAGTGTATATAGTTGGTAAACTGGTTGTGTATTACAGACTATTTGTTCCAGCCACTAAATGACTAAATAACAATAACAACTAAATAAGAGGCAGTTGTGACCTAATGGTTAGAGAGTCAGCTTTATAAGTTGCAGGTTCAATTCCCACTGCTTGCAGGAGGGAATGAGGTGCCCTTGAGCAAAGCACCTTTCCCCAGTTGCTCCCCAGGTGCTGCAGAGCTGCCCACTTCTCCAGGTGCGTGTTCATGACTTCATATGTTCATATATTCTTTCCTTGCAATTGTATTGCTTGCAATGGTAAAGAGTGCTGGGGCAGCATATCATAAAATCAATACAGCTTTGTTGTACATGGTTTAAGCAGTAAATCTGAGGATATGCGGTATGCATATATGTTCAAAAAGATAAAGTAGCTGTGAGAATGTCACTACTGATAAGAGAAAGATGAATATCAATGAATATCATGCTTGAGAGTGTCTACACCATTTAATCTGGGCATCCTTGACATTTTGGTCTGTAGGCTTACAGTTTATATTAGATTTAATGGTGCTTCGCCCAATACATTTTGTTTGTCTTATAAAATTTGGATTGCATTAAATTAGAGAAATTAGAGAGATTTCCGTGAAGCGTTTTCAATTGTCATTACAAGAAGTGACAAGTGGAAACTTGGGAGAGATTAGGCTCACATGTTTGCATTGGTGTGTTAGTTTACAGAATTATCATGCACGACATGTCAAAATATTCCATAATGTACAGTGTTATTTAACTATATCTGTATAGATTCTGGTCATCTTTGAGCAAATCTTCTTCAATGGTCAGCAGAAAATGTACCACAGATCTGTTCTCTTAAGAGAAATAGAACTGTGCTATTAGCCTAGGTGGTCATTGAAGACAGAAGAGACCAGAAGCTGTGTTGTAGATTATAGTTTAAAAAGTAACAGCTTGAATAATATTGTAAAAGGACAGAAAAAAAAGGCTCTGCAATAGCTGACAGGAGAGCAGAGAAACTGTACAATACAGGATACTTTTTAGAATAGAGAGGAGAACCTGTGCTATGTGGACAAAACAGAGAATGAGTCATTTAACGATTTTTTTCAGGGTTGCACTGCCACAATAGAGTACACATACACACACCTACTTTGCAAGTATAAGGTAGAGGACGTTGAACGACAGCCTTGGATCTACAAATCTACCTCTCACGTGTCGTGTCTGTACGTGTAGACCTATATGCAAACGCCTGTTAATGAATGTACAAAACTGCAGAACACTAAAGCGTCGTTTATAAATAAAGTGTCTTTCGGATGGCGGAGAAAAAAGCACTGGACTCGCGGCACAGTGTAGATGGAGAGCCTGCGCGCACCGGAGCGCCAGCGCGCACAGCGCACATTTGGCTGACGCGTTGGATTCTTTGTTAGTAACTTTTCGGACGTCAACTTATTATCGCAGATCTGTCCTTTAGGGAAACGCTTTCGAACAAGGAAAAAGAGGACCAAGAACAACTGTATTTGCTGAAAGTGGTTCAAAGAACGCCATGGATATGTGTAAACAATTGCTGATTTTATGGCTAACCTGTGCGCTCGGACCTGTAAGTATCACTTTAATTCATCCGGTTTCCCATGCTTAGTCATCGACGTGAAAGAAGACCAAGCAGTTATAACACACCTAGTCCTCAAACAAGGTTGTCAAGTCCCAGAATATAAACAGAAGGAGATAGACTGAATAGACTTTTAATTCCTCTTTAGTTTCGCTTTGAATAATTTACTGCATGCTCTCCACACCTGTGCTTAGAATCCTGCCTAAAGTTTGCTGATAAAAGTAAGAAACTTTAATGTCTTGGTAAACTGCTGCATTTGGAAATTTGTTGACAGATCGTCTCTCTGAGTTAAGAGCAGCTGTTGATCTAATCTCTGATCTAATCCATCACCCCTAACCATAGATTACTAAAGATTTTAGAAGCAAAATAAATGTAATTTTCAAAATTCAAAATTCCCTGACGCTTTTTTATTGTGACTTGCAGCGTAAAACAACTTCCCTTAATTATTCGTCAGAAATTAATCAAAATTAAGATTTAAAAAGCTAATAGGTCAGATTTGGAATAAGTATGGGGATAAGGGGATATGGATTTACGTTTTCTTTTACATTGTTCAAAATGTGTATTAAAAAAAAGATTTTTAGACCTGAATCAAAACCAGATCCTGTGCATGAGCGGAATTGACATAATGTAATTAAGTTTTTCTTTCACTTTGCTTTAATGATGTAGGTTGTACAGTTTAATTTACTTTTACATCGCAATGTTAGCAATACTATAACCTTCATATAGTCTACACATCAGCTTATGATTATTGACAGTGTGTACTGTGATAGATATTCAATTTAAAGTAGTCTAAAGTAGTCTAAATTGACTTATTTAGTCTAAAATAGGCTGTTTAAAGTCAGGATTCATAATTCAACTGTATCTTTTCCTGTGCAATACCAGTTAAAATGTTTAATAGTTTTTATTACAGAATGTTTTTTTCCCTTTTTCTGTGGTAACAACCCTAATTTTTTAACCCTAACTGTGTCCATGTCAACACTGTACTGAATCACAGCTCTATCCTTACTGCATTCCACAGTGACTTACAGTATAACTGACTGTACTTCCAAATATGCCACCTCACATTGTATTCGACAACTACAGTCATCAGGTCTTCATATTGTTTGATTTGTAATGTTTTTATTAAATGTACAGCAGTATTGGTCCACAGAACTAAATGACAGTGATAGCACATTCTGTAACAGGAGGGTTTACTAGAGTAAGTTTTAACACAGCATGTGGACTGGTTTGGGGGGAAAAAACATAATTCTGTAGTAAAATTCTTATTGATGTCACCTCTCACTGCCTTCATCTATGAAGGAATCTAAGAGAGCATATTTTCAAATAATGAAGCCCACATTTTAAGAACAATTGGATACAGCTGCAGAGAAAACAATTTATGGCGTGAATATTTCCACCAGCTAGATGCCCAGATCTAGTTCTTTAGGGATCAACAGCTGTTAAGGGAGACATGATTAAGGTCTCCTCTGAGGCACACAGCAGGTATTTATGCTCCGCTTGTTACATTGCTGTGTAAAATCGAAGGAAAAACTTGACTTGTCCTATCCCTCATTAAATCTGCATGATGCTCTGGAAACAGGGAAGACGGTGTCGTATGTTAATCCAGTTCACTTTGTTCTTAACAGTAATTATGTTTAGCTTTTAATGTTATCACAGGCTATTGCTATTCAAAATGTGACACATTGTTCTTTGTAACTCTGAAAAATAAGCTATGTTCTATTTCAAGAAAAAACACCTTGTGTCAGACTCTTATAATTGCTTTATTGATTTAAGCAGATGCTGTCTGTCCAGATGTGTGAGGTCATGTGGGAGCTGGAAACAGAGAAAAGGGAATGTTTATCCAAGCTGGAAAATATCACTGCAGGTATGTACACTGCATATAAGTCACTGTATGACAGCAGGCATGTAAAAGCACTGTGAGTACTGTCATATTCCTTATACTTATTAGTAAGAACATTCTGGGACTAGTAAGAATACTTATTTATTAAGATTACTTACTTGTTAGTAAGAATTCTGGGAATATACTTTCTATTACCATCATTACAACTAGTGATCAACAACTATAAAAAGGTGTGGAGTGTGAGATTGGCCTGAATACTACAAGAAAAACAATTCTCAGAGCCAGGGGGTAGTTTTTTCTAGCTGAAACACGTGTACACCTGTGTCAAGGATAACAGTAAAGTGAACTGAATTGATTTGAAACACCTCTTTGCATTGCATTCAGTATTGAGGTTTGAAAAAATAATTGATTGATTTATTTTAATTGTTGTTTATTTGTGAGAGCTTACAGGTCTGGGATACAAAGGCATCCTTGTTAATTAGGGTTGTCCACATAAGAAATGTCATTCTGCTTGAATGCTTGAGAAAACTGTCTTCAGGGCTTTTTCAGTCATTTTGTGTATCTTGTGTAACTAATTTTATTTATTTATATCATATGTATTATTATCTTTACATTAGATCTTCTTCCTCAGAAATTTATAACAATGGGAGATTTGAGTGCACATGTATATTGTTGTCCATATTGAAATTATTGTTTGCCAGACTTTGAGAGCCCTAACTAATTAAAATTGACCCATTCTGCCAAAATAGCTGTTTTTTTTATCAATTGCTTTTTAGTACTCTTCATCAATATTAAATTATAATTTAACTTTGATAAATACATAAAAGTGAGATCAGCCACCACTGATTCTGAGCTTTTCTTGTTTTGTGTAATCTGGAATGAGTGAAGTATTAATACACTGATCACTGGACTAGTACCTCATTAAACTGAAACACTGTCTGTTTTCACCTTATCTTATATTGATTTTGTTGTTATTGGACAAAAGCTGGTTGTGTAAAGTTCTCATTATCTTTGGGTTTGTGAGCTGAGTTTCTGTGTTGTCATCCGTGTGTCCTGTGATTTGAACTTAATCCACAAATCTCCCCTGAGAAATATGTCTTGAACTAATATGCAGATTAGTTTCTTAGACTGTGAGATGAACTGTGGTAAAATGTTCTCCCATGTGGTTTTGTGTTTGATTGGTTTTTCATTGTCATATGTTGCTCATTTCTCTATTATGAAAACTCATAAGTTAGACTCCCAAGTAGTGTAAAACATTTTAATATACTGACTTTTTAGTTTACCTGACCTTCTTTTAGTTTAACAGATTAAAACTATGCATGAATAAACTGCAATTGATAAAGTCATTGCACAGATAAATTATATAACAAGAATTTACAAGTAACTGTTTATGGTTGAGATTTTTTTATTACCAAAACAAACACAGTTATAAACAAAGTCAATCAACATACAAAGTCAAACAACATTAGTTCTAAAGCCTGTGATTTTAAGCTTCCTGGCCACAGGTAAGTCATTATTACGTGTAAACATGATAGCGCTGCTCTCCTTGTCATTTATTACAAGTTGCCCCATTATAAACATCACATCACCATTTAAAACATGGTGGCAATATATGTCAATTTCAGTCTTCTAAACAATTTGTTTCCCTCTTCAAGGTTGCCCAGGTGAATGGGACCTGGCATGCTGGCCATCAGCTAGGGTTGGAGAGTTAGTCATCATCCCCTGCCCAAATTACTTCAGCCATGTCAGTGATCAGAGAGGTATGTCAATATATTTTAAAAAAAATATAAAGATGTCAAAATGTTTTGAAACAAACCTCACAGTTTTGTCTGGCCTCTGGTGTTTTCATCATCATGCTGATCACAACTTCATCAAATGCTATTGTGATAGACTCCTTTAAGCCAGTCATTTTGAAGGCCTCTGTGGAGACTTGTTCTCAGAGAAAACAAACATCTTCACAGACATCCTGTACTTTTGTGCTGACTTGTAATGTTGCTTCAGTAATAGAGGCCATGACTGAGTTTGTGTTTTAAGGGATGTATTTGAAACAGTCACAACTGTTGCATTGTGTAACAACTGTGTCAAAACCTTCTTCTGAGTTCTAATTAACCTTTGATAACTTTGGCAAAGAGAAAGATTGTTTGTGCTATTGGGAGCTTGTGGTGTAATTTATCAGAGATGTAGATATACACACTATATTCATCAAAGTTTCTCTGGAGGGCCTCTGGTGGGCAAATTATTAGCTGGGAATTCATGACCGCTGTAATTTATTCAAACAAGGAAATTAGTAGGTTATTTTTAATAGTGTTTAGCCTCCCATGGTTATTTAATGCTAATCAGGATTAGCTATGTGTGTGGTAATTGCACATGATCTTAAGGTTGGTTTCTATTTGGTATGAATACCAAACAGCAGACGTGACGTTGCCCATTCAGTGTTTTCACATATCAGGTTTGTAGTCTGTCAATGTCTTAATATAAAATTGATCCAACATGGATTTAATTCCATTGATGCATGTATATGGAATAAAGACGCTTGTTTTCTTTCACTGGTTGCAGATTGTTCATAGGCTGAATTAGGTTGATGTTTAATTCATATACAGTATGTATTGCTGAATGGGTGAATGTCCATTATTGGTATTCAATATACTTCTTGCCTTGTACCATTTGCTGACTAATAAATGTGTTCTGTGCTCTCCATAATATTACCAGTCTGCAGTAATACAGATTGCTATTGACCCCTGTGTTCTGCAAGACTGTCTAATGCACCTGTCAGTCATGCGTACATTGATGGAACTGTGACTGACACCTTTATACATGGACATTTACAGCATGCTAGGCACAATTTAAATAAAACAAGCTTGATTGTGTAGCCACGTGGGAAAAAAACAAACATATGCACATAAAGTATTGCACTGTAATTTTGACCTTTAAAACGTTATAGCTGAAATGCAATGAAAGAAATGTCAGTGGACAGTTCCAGGCACTTATATTTGCTCTAAGAGCAGATATAAATGCGTTTTTTAAGACAGCTTTGCCCAGCAGTCATAAACTTGTGAAGGAAAATGACAGTGCACCTGTGTAGATCAATAAGTCCTTCAGAGCAATTCTACTTTAAAAGCAGCTGTGACTTCCATGTCATTCTCATGTAAGGGTCTATTTATTTTAATGACACATCATACCTTTGGCAGCACTCTCATAAAAGCTTGTTGTATATAGAAAATGTAGCTGTGAAACTTTGCCTTTGATCTACAGTGTCTTCATTTTATATATTCATTAGACCAGCATGTGGATTTAACACAGTTCTTCATTGCCAGTTCCTTATTATTTATTTGCATGTTTGTCTTTTTGTTATGTTCGCTGTCAAAATTCGAGCCTTGATTTACAACACTGATTTTTATCCTGAGAACTGTGTTTAGATGTATGTAATGGTTTCCAGGTCATATTTGTGTCTTGATGAAAGGGGCATGACTTTCCTGTAAAACTCTGAGCTCATGAAAGAGCTCTTTGGAGGAAATCCAAAACATGGATTGAGGGAATTAGATGGTACAGGGTGAAATGCCGCGGATTTATGTTCCTCCTGTGGTTTGGACTTCATGCAGGAGATTGTCTTTAGTGAGCAGTGATACAGGCCAGATGTTATAGGAGAAAGTTAGTTTGGAGGTGGGCTGACTTAAAAATCAGGAGCACCTCTGGTGCTCTGATGGGATAAAACACTGACTGGGAATGTTGAGTTACGTTTTGGGGCAGACAGAGACATACATCACTCGTGAGGTGATGGAACGCTTCATGCCACAGAGTGAAGAACAAAGGATTTGTGAGGACTCCGTAGACATGAAAATCCCCATTAATTTATAGCAAACAGACTGAGATTTTGGGGTCCAATCAAAGGATACCTTTTTCCTTAGCCCTGTTTTTCTCAGTCTTTTTTCTGAGTCTGTGTTTATTGCTCAGGAGAAAGAGCTGAAAGTATGTTTAGCAATGACATTTTATGACATTAGCTGAAATTGTTGCATTATAGTGCCTGTGGGTATGACTTTTTCTCTTGATCGCCTTGTCAGACGTATATGTGGAAATATCACAGTTTACGACTGTGGCCTAATAGCACTGATGCTTTACATAATTAAGCTTAAAGATCATCTTCAGAATTCCATCTGTTCCTACAGTGTATTATCCACCAGGAGTAAAATTCCTTCACTGAGGCTTAATCTCTCCAATTTTAGTATCAGATTACGGATACAAAAGAATCTCCAGGGTCTTGTGTTATGCTAAAATCAAAAGGCAATTTTTTAGGAGCATGGAAAGGAAAACAAGCGTTACAAAACTTGGCGGCACAGAGATCCAGGGGCATGTCATAAATTTGTGGTGGGCGGAGCTTCTGGTGTCCTAACACATCTGAACTTTTTACCCAGGAGCTTTACAGCAAACATACAGTCATTAATCTTGTCAACCGTCCGGAGTGGTTTCTCCTATTATAATTCAAAGTAATATAACAAGTACTTTCATGTGACAGTCAAATAAATTGTCAATACTGAAATAACATCATGATCATACCTCACATGAAAAGTAAATGTTTTGTTTAGAAAGCTAGAAAGTTTTGTCCTATATTACTTTGCATGTTTTGGTGGTTTGTGTAGCAGCTGCTGTCATAATATGACAAGCATCTTGCATTTGAAAGAAGGACATGCCCACACACCCACCTTCACTAGCAATCTGCTGTAAAAACACCAACTCAAACAGCTTGATGAGAAGCCACTCTGATTCATGTTTATACAAGTCACACCACTGTTAACATTTCAAGGGACCAAATCTTTCAACCAAATCAGAACCCCTATCTTTCTTCCTTTACAGTGTATTCTTACAGCAGTTCTCACAAGGACAAGCTTTAACCTGGGGCCTCTGCCGCATGCTTACAGAACGAAGAGCAGCTCATCAAAGCCACACTCTGAAATAACACAACAGTGGGTTGATTAGCTCCCATATTCAGTCCATATTTTCATACATGGCTCTGATGATCCTCGTTCTCTTGTTTTTCGGGATGATGAAAGCATTCTTCAGACAATCCCTTATTGAAAACAATTCCGGACTCTTGCAGCAGTAGCTTATCTGCCTTTGTCTAGGCCCAATGCTTGGAATTACACAGACAATGTAATGCACAAGTCATTTTGATGAGATGATTGTTGATTGGAGATTTCCTTCATTCCTTCAGTAACTGGTATGAATTCATATATTGTATATTGTGTCTTTATATAAGAGACTGTTGTATTTGATCAACTGATATGATTACAGATTTGATTCTTTGGAGGATTTTGATTGTTGTTGAGGCTGTTATTGGTTTAGCTGTCTTCAGTGTTTTATTTAATCTGTGGACTTGGTTAACATTGGACATAACCGAAAATTAATATTTGAAGTATTTTTGGATCTGTGCTTTCCATAAGAAAAAAAATCACAAATTAGATCTCTTTAATATCTCATTCGTTTCTCCTAGATGGCAATGAGATGAACTGAGGCGAAAATCAAAACTTTTGTTTGAGTCTCCTGCATCACAGATGTTCCCCCTGAAAAAAGACCAAGAAAAGTTACACGTCTTTTTGTTTGCACTTTTCTCTTTATTTATTATATAGACTTTTAGTTTGTAGTTTTGTTTAGTTCTTGTTTCCCATTCCTGATTATTCTCACATGGGTCTTGTGAACATCACTAGCTTGTGTGTTTTGTGTTGCGTTCTTTGTATTATGTTAACTGTGTTAATCGTTGCTTCTCGTTTGCCCAATTTATCTGCATAAGGCTCCTAACGCTGCTGTTTAAAGACTCATTTTATAACAATGTCTCCATTAGAGTTTCAGATGTGATCTCAACATCAACATGCCACAAACAGAGCTCATATTTGTCAACAATTAAAAAACAAGATTAAAGAATATTTCAATATAAAAAGTCAAACATTTTTCATACAGTTTACCCAGGACCAGGGTATTTTAACATCTAATCTACATAAATAATCTACATAAATTTGATAATTGTCTCCTAAAAATCGTTTGCTTTTTACTGTTATTTCTTCTAAACAATTTTAGGACAGACAAATTTGACATGTAAACAAATAAAAACTCTATTAAAGTGCTATTAAAGAGTAACCTCAGAGCAACAAAATTTTCCTCTGGTTTGGATGTCCCCAGTCTTCAGTGTCTAAATATACATTTTCACCCTCAGATGAGTTAAAGCATCAATTCACTTCTCACGCACTAAGCATGTGGTTGTTCAAATTATCCCATCACAAATTATCACCGCCACATCTGGCAAGCAGCCAGCTGCGTATCAAACAGTTCAAAATTCTGTTTATATTTTGCAGCGAGTTTGTCTTTTGTTTCCCACAGAGAACGGGATGTCCACTCTTAAAAATAAAACTTTTAACTTAGGAAATAAGGACGTTTTGTTCCTATTAAAATGTCTGCTAATACTGTATTGATTAGAGGCCTCATTTATGAAATAGAATACAGTCCTATATTTATTCTTACAATCATTTCTCAAAACTGTGTGAGTCAGATGTGCGTATATGTGATTCAGAGAATGAGTGAAAGCAGTGTGTACGTCTCTAAATGGGAAATTAATAAATCTCAAATGATCTTGTAATTGTGCACAGCTGAATTGGTTCAGATCTCTGCCTTGTAAACACTGCCTGATTAACATCATTAACATATAAAAGAGCACCAGTCAACGTCCAAATCTCATACTTGGGAATCGCCAATGGCAAGAATTGTATGAGGTTCTATTCATTTTTCATTCGTTCATGTTTTTAGTTGCTTGCTGATATCTAGTGACATTTGTAACCATCATTCATTTACAGGTAGCTGGTTTACGTCAAACCCTATGTGCTGTTGTATATTTCTATCCACAGTGGAGCCCGATTATTATCTCTAGAGGTTCACACTTCCCTTGTTTAATGCCAGAACATTCCCTAAGCATGACAAGGTCCCTACAAATGAGAATAACATTTTCAAGGGTGAAGACGGCTCATGTTTTATGCATGAACAATCTCTCTAATTGTTAGGAACAGGCCAATGGTCCCCTGGGAAATGTATTAAAAAAAAAATCATACTCAATGTGTACTCAATACTCAATACTCAATGTGACTATAAAACATTTTTTCCCTGCTTCTAGTTATTGGCAGGAAATGAAATATTTCCAAATACTGAGTGAGACATTTGCATGAAAGTTTGATAAGTCAGAGTCAAACATACGATACTTTCTTCGTAATGCTTGGAATATTTTGGGAGGTGCTGTTTTTCCAAATTCCATTCTTTTCCATTTATCATCTGACATCAACATTTAACACATCTGGCATCAAACATGCTGAAAGCGCATGTCGGATAGGTCATGAATTTGATAAGGGTGACACAGTCATTACACGTACAGCAGAGAAGTGAGAGGAGGATCTAAAAGGTCATTATGAAAACACCATCATGTGTCCAGTCAGTAAAGTCATTTTCCAGCAGTTATTTCAGCCAGTGATCTATTATGTTTCCTCCTCTGCTTGGCAAAGCATGATTGCCTGATGATGAGCTTTTCTCTCTACTTCACAACAACAGACTGGCTGCAGAAATCAGATCCATTCAGTCTGAAGTTCTCTAGAACTGAGAACATTCTCAGCCAATGAATGTTAAGCACAATCTAATCAGGGGCTTAAATCGTTTTTTCCAAATTGCAGCAAAACTGTTTTAAAAAAACAAATCACTCTGTTAAACTTTGCTAAAAATAAATCATATAATATTTTGTGTTACGACACACAGGAAAGAAATGTGATAAGACACGACATGTAGATGTTAATAATTTCTTGTTGATTAATTCATTAGTGGTTTGGGCTTTGAGTGTGATCCACAAAGGGCTCATTTCCTCTGCTTGTTTTGCAGTAATCGGCGGTCTCATCTTTGCCTGTGGCGTTAAGTGTATCTGAGTTTCGGTCATTACTGCTGGAATGAAGCTGTGATTGAAACCTCTGCTTAAGCACTTCATTTCTCTCAGTGTTTGACAGACACATTCACTGGCCTCTCGCCCTGTGCAGGAAACATATCCAAAAGCTGTACGGCAAACGGCTGGACAGAAATAAACCCGGTTGTCATGGCGTTTAATTGTGGCTACGACCCCAATATCACAGAGGATGAAGACATGGTGCGTATGACTGCACCACATTTAAGGTAGTTTCTTGACTGGTGCCTCTTACTTTCAAAATCAATAACAGCATTTTGCTCACATGCAAACCATCAAGCAAATGTTTAGTTAAATCTACAATAAAATCAATTGAAACAAAAGATGGTAGGAGCCCAAAGGTTAAGGGCCTCTTTTTTTACCATAATTAATGGGCTCTTAACCTCAACCTGTTGTACCTGAAGTTTTTCAAAATACTTATCAAAATTTCAAAATAAAAGTTGTGTTAACTGGTGTGCTAGCTAACTAGTCAGGCAATTTAACCCAAGACAATCATAAGCTAAACTGTAGTTCTGATTCCACTGTAATCATCATTAGTTTGTTTGAAGTCAGTCATTTAGTCATTGTTGACTCGTCTTGTTCTTGTAGGGTGACTTCCTGGGCTCTGTGAGAATCGGATACACCATCGGTCACACTGTGTCTCTTATATCTCTCATCTTTGCCATCATCATACTGTGCTTGTTCAGGTAAATCCTCCATACATCTCTGAACATTTACCACTGACTTATGGGACAAGACCTTGGCTCTTTATGACTTTTGCCCTTCTCATATTATAGAAACTCTCAAATATCTCCTTTTTGATAGTTTGGTTGATCTTATGTGATTGATATTTCTTTATGTGCAGTGAATCATCGTTCTGCTAAATCGTATTAGTGTCAACCCAGAAGACCTTGCTCAAAATGGTTTTATATCATAGTTAACAGTTTATTAGGAAAAGGTGTAGACACAGTTCCTACTATTACTCGAACTCTCATTGAGCTTAGATACAGTAAACCCACAACATGCAGCTTTGCAGTGGCTAACACATATAACCTCAGATGCATTTGTCAAGATAAATCTCAAGTGTATTGAAAAACTTCCTCTTTTGAAACTCTACACTTAACTAAACAGAAACAGAGATCTTAAACATAAACATTATCTGTATAAGCTTTTATGCATATATGACTTGCTTACATTTTTACGCGGTAGTAAGCAAACCCAGTGTGTTTGTATAGAATGAGTGGCTCTCCTCTCAGTTTGTACACAGGAAAACAACAATGTCCTGAACATTGTATAAACTCGCTATACAATGTTAAGTATATTAACATAAGTATATATGGTGAAAGGAAGTTGAATAAAGAACATCTGATTGTATCTAAAATGTATAGTCTATATACCATATCTTGCCTGTCATTTATACATGCTGAAGCGATCCATTTAGTCACTTTCCCTGTCTTTTTATTCCTAGAAAACTTCATTGCACCAGGAACTACATCCACATTCACCTGTTTATGTCCTTTATATTAAAAGCTATCGCTGTAATAATGAAGGATGTGGTTCTGTATGAGGTGGAGGAACCTGATGGCTGCCACCATGGATCTGTAAGTGGTTTCTAAAATCCAGTATTAACCTGCACAACGTTATTTGATTCTATGCCCGTTTGGTAGAGTTCTATTATCTTTCTACTGCTTTCATAGACACACTGTCTGTAGTAAATTTGCTGTGTAAATGGTGATCGGCAGAGTGCTCTTGAAGTGTACGTTTTGACTGGGCTTAGCTGTGTTTGATCAGTCCTTCAGGGTCTTTGAAGAGCATGTTAATGACCTTCCTTATCCGGATATGGATTTGTGTTTACCCAACATCATGTTCATGTTTGGTTTGTTATGTGACATTTTCATAGTTAGGAAAAATTGTGTAGCAGTGACATTTTTCTTAATTGCACGTAATCTCTACGGTTATCAGAGAGTGTTGTTGGAGAGTTTTGTTTAGTTACAGCGTTCTCTTGCGGTCTGTGTGTTTCCCTGTATAAACACTCTTCAGAATGTTCTGAGCGGCCTGGATGCAGCTGCTGGTCAACAGAATATGTCACAACAGGATGGCATGAGATCCCCACTGTAAACATTCATGCAAGGTCACAGTCATATGTTTAAAATTTACACAGCATGGTCCATAGATAAATCTGGCTAAGTTTGATTCCATTCATTTGCATGGATCTGGTTTTCTTTGCTTTTTCAGTTAAAGGTTGCAGTGCCTGTATGACTTTATACCCTTATACTGTTATTGCTTATTGCTATGAGGACATTGCAGTGGTCATGCTCCTAGGTGCTTATAGGTAATAATTGCGATTATCAGCATGCTGCGGTCGCAGCATATACAAGTGAGCAATCAGCACACAGAAGTAATACAAGTGTTAAACATTAACAGAAAAGCATACAGCAGTTCTTTATATGTGTTTACATTTCTCTTAATGCCCCTCTTTAGAAGTGTTGCCTAGCACATGTAACAAACCACAGCTATAAACAGCAAAGGCATTCCCTTTGTTTAAATACACTGTAAACACGCAAGGTCGCATTTCCTGTTGTAATATACACAAGTGCATAATGGTTCTAAACAAGGTTCTTGCTGCATTTTACAGGTGGGCTGCAAGGCTGCTGTGGTGTTCTTCCAGTATGGCGTCATGGCCAGTTTCTTCTGGTTATTAGTGGAAGGTCTTTATCTGCATGCTCTTTTGGCCGTGTCCTTCTTCTCTGAGAGGAAGTACTTCTGGTGGTACATTCTGATTGGCTGGGGTGAGTATGCGCTATATCTGCGCATCAGTGATAAATTGCCCCTAGGTCCCATAATTCTTCACCATGTATGTAAAGACCTGTCAAACGTGAATGACAAATTGATTACTAAAGTCAATAGGGCGAAGTCAATAGTGCACATACACACGCACTCAAGATTTAAGTAATTACCTTTGCATTGACGTCACTGTAGCACTGGCAAATGTTTCACACATTTTTTTGTACAATGTACAATTCTAAATGACATAAGCAGGGTCAGATCTATATGTCAGGGTCAAATGAGGTTAGACAAATAATTGATATTCCCACTTCTTATATCGATTTCCAAATTACATTTTAGGCCAATTAAGAATATCTCTCGAAACATACCTTCAGACATATAAGAATATAACCATGTATATGTCAAAGATCTATGAACTTTATATATATTACAATATAATATTTTCTTTCACAGTACAATATTTTTGCATTTTTGCAAAATGTTGTTACAGTAAACAGGGCAGGATTACTGATTAGCCCTTTTTTTCAGTTTAAATGAAATAGTTTAAATAGGTTAAATAGTTTCCACCTTGGATATGATGGTAACCTTTGCATGCATTTACAATGATGGGTAAGTTATGAGGTGGGAATGTTATGGAGTGGGGATGGGGTTTGGTCCAGCCCTGCAAGTGTCTGTTTGTGCTTGTGTTTGTAATAGGAGTGCCTGGTGTCTTCATAACAGTCTGGAGCATCACAAAAGCTTATTTACATGATATAGGGTAAGTTTTTGTTCACAGAACAGCATGTTTTTATTTTTTATACAGATTAATTTAAGCCAGAAAAATGCCCTGTGTTTTCCCTTACTACATGTACTGTGTTTCCTAAGTGTAACAGCGAAAACCAAGTTAATCAGAAAAGGATGTTCTTATTTTTATGAGTTTTTGAGCTCAATCGAATTTCTCCCTTCTGGACACCTATAGCCTACAGCTATGATACATCTGACATTGTAAATCCTGTTTCTACAAATTTCACTCAAGGCTGTTCCTTGTGGTGATAAATGACTTGCCTTCATAGAGGTCAGTAGTCTAGATTTAGAGCAGTAAAGAGACCTCTGAGATCAATTTATGTGGATACTTTTATAGTCACTTTATTTATTTATATTTATTGATTTATGTATATATTGTATTGCTTGTTTGTGCGTCACATGTACACAGTTAGTGTGGCTATAATTAAGATTTTCTGCATCACAGATGGTATCTAAACATATTAGATTAGAATTAAGACTAAGTAGAGCATATATTGTGAGTTATGTTTCATTCAACAGATATTGTTTTTCTTTTGACAGATGCTGGGATTTTATTGACGATGATCTGTGGTGGATTATAAAAACACCTACTCTCATAACGATATTGGTGAGTGACATCAACAGTATTACTGAAATTTAATGCACTGTAGTGCATGAACTGATTCAGATGGGCTCTGATCTGTCACACTGTCTGTCTAGATGAACTTCATTCTCTTCATTTGTATTATCCGGATTCTTCGTCAGAAAATTAGTTGCCGAGATATTGGGAGAAAGGAATCGCACCAGTACTCGTGAGTATTTGTGATAGACTATAGACACTGCGGTCTTACATGCCCAATATAAATGCAAAATGACCCTCTGTACTATTTTGTTTTGCAGGAGACTGGCTAAATCAACGCTACTTTTGATTCCTCTGTTTGGAATAAACTACATAATCTTTGCCTTTATGCCTCATCACATACAGTCTTATGTGCGTTTGGTGTTTGACTTGATCCTGGGGTCCTTTCAGGTGAGCAGCAGGGTATTGAAATAGACACACAAACATGTTTTTGCCCACAGGCATCCACAGTGCTTATCTAGTCTGCCAGTAGAATACTAAGAATGGTCACAGTGATAGACTCACCGTGGGATCTGCCAGCTTCCCTCAAGCCCAGACATCCCCAGTGATATATATTCACTCCATGTGAAAAGGCTGGATGAGGATAGACAAAAATGGGCATAAATACTTCAGGACTGACCATCTATCCATCAAAAGAGTTTCATATAAATAAATAGTTATATTTTGCTAGGCTAAGATGGTCATTCCATTTATGTTTTATTGATAAATTGAACTGATCTATTATAAATCTATTATAAATCTATAAATATGAAAGAAGATTGGAATTTTCTGGAATTAGGTTATTCCTCCATCACTCATCGGAAATGAACTCATATTGGGAAAGGAAGAGTTTTTTAAAATTTCTAAATGTGTATGATGCAAAATTAATAGAACTAAATGTAACAATTTACATTTATGCATTTAGCAGATGCTTTCATACAATGTGACTTTCAGTGCATATATTTTTTGACATTTTATAAATATGTGCATTCCCTGGTAATCAGACGCATGATCTTGGTTTTGCTAGTGCCATGCTCTACCAGTTCAGCTACAGGAAAGCCATCTCTTACACAACATATTTAACAGTAACTACAACTGTTCATTTGCCCCATAGAAGTTTTAATTGATTGTTCTCTCTGTTTTGCTTTAGGGATTTTGTGTTGCTGTCCTGTACTGTTTTCTAAATGGGGAGGTAATGTTATCAGCGTTTATTATCAATCATTCATGTCTCATTTTAGCAGTGAGAAAAATGCACCTACCGCTTACACTGCTAAGCAAATGTTTAGACACACTTGACTGAATTTATACCCTTACTGAAATCTTTATAAAACTGAAATGTATATTTAAAATAGTATTAAAAGACATGGTAATTCCTGTGATAATGTTTAAAATGTGTCTCAGAATTCACCTCATGTTGTTGGCTTGAGTGAATGCTTACAGTGTGCAGAACTGTAATCTCATCTAAGTGTGGCTACTTTGAAGAAGACATAAGAGGCATTTTATTTATTTTATTTTATTCAATAAAATTTTTAACAATTTTAATACTTTTTTTCTTCACTAAAAAGTGACAAATTGTGGGGGTAAAAGCCCACTTCTGTGCTGTTATTTAAATGATTTTTAAAATAAACTTTTAAAATAATTTATTATCACAGCATTTGCTTTCCATCAATATTCAATATAATGTTTTTATATATATTATGCTTTACATTCAGGGCTAGAAATAGGCACCATCTCCTTAAGGGTTGCCTTGTGTTTAAAGATGTTTAAACGTTGGTAGTTTATTTTTTCTTGGCCTCACACAGGTTCAGTCTGAGATCAAGCGAAAGTGGAGAAGATGGCACATGCAGAGGTTTCTGGGAGCTGACACCAAGTACCAGCAGCCCTCGATGGGAAGCAATGGCATCAACTTCAGCTCTCAAATCACCATGATGACCAAATGCAGCCCGGCCACACGACGGGCCTCCACCTGCCAAGATGATTTCTCCATCGTCTGAGCAATGCTTCATAAGATGACAGACCAGAGACCATGAGTCTTTGCTCTACACACAAATTCTGCCACCAACACCTCCCTCCATCATCTCCAAGGTGGCAGAACAATTCTTGTGGAAAGCATCTCACTGCTCAGTAGGAATGTGCAGGAATGTTAGGACTTGTTGTTGGTTTGGCTTGTGATGTACATGAACAATTAATCATGATGTATCTTCATAGCCATGATCTCTTCATACACACTTATAAGGAGAAAGCTAAAATGGAAGACATCCAGTATACTACACGTACTGATGTAATACACAATACTTTTGACATTTTAATGCTTTTGGAAAACTACTGATTCTGAACAGAGAGACAATCTTAAGCATAAATACACAATCCAAGACCAGGTTCTGAGTCTTCAGTTTTCACTAAGCAAGACGTACATATGAATTGTGGCTCCATCCATAAACATCCTCCCGTGGACAACAGCTCATACATTAATCCTGTGCATTAGTGTTGTTCATAGTGTGTGTCTGTGATCTGATATACTGTTGTGGTGTTCTGCTCGTCCCTGCTCTCATTATGCTGGATAAGATTCCTCAGACTCTTAATAACCTGTAAATCTGAATGGTGACCTTTTCTGTCTCTAGTGACCTAGTTTTATTTTTATCTCCTTCCTTATTCCAGGGTGAATTAATGTGACTTAGACAATCTGACATTATGCTAACATCCTGTTTTTGAATCCTATGCTTTTGTGTCATGTGATGACGTCTCAGAGAATGTGCAGACAAACCGAATTGTATCTCATTGTAAAAGCAGATGTATAGCGTGTCATTCTATATGGTAGAGATTTATAGTTCAATGTAAATGTATAGTTCAATTATGTGAAACATGTGACAATTTACATCTGTGCATGTGTTGCATATATAGATTCTTGTTTTTTTATATAAAATATAAATAAATAATATAAATATAAAATAAATAAATATATATAATATAAATATAAACTGTTATTCTTAAAAATTATTTGTGGACCACAGTTTCTTTGTCAGTGAAAAATACTTGTGTTATTCATAGCTATTGCTGCTGGCATGAAAGTGCTCCTGTATGTTTGCATACACAGTTCTTGTACCTCTGTCACAAATCCGGTCTCTGTGGCTCCCTCCGATCAACACCAGCGGGAGCCATCGCCTGAATATTAAACAGACTACATTTCCCATGCACCCTGTATCTGGGACCACGCCCCTCTCAGCTGTTCCCAATTGCCCCATCAATGACTCTATTTATACTCACCCATTACTGCGTTTGTTTGCGAAGTCTTGTTTTGCCACAGTGAACATTTCTGAGTGTTTTCTGGATTATACTTACCAGTTGCCTATCTTGCCTGTTACCCTTTGTTGATTGTTTGCTGCCTGCCTGTTTGACCCACGCCTGTTTCCTGATTTACTCTGTTTGTTTGCCGCATGCCCTGATTCCCTGCCTGGACTGTGTTTTGATTCTGGTTGCCTGTGATATCCCTGTTTTCTGTGTATGACCTCTGCCTGTACGACCTGATTAAAGTTATGCTGCACATGGATCCCTCGACCCCTGAGTCTTTGCTACAACCTCAGTGTGATTAAGATAAAGAGTCGAGAGAAAAGTGTTGTTGCTAACTTTTAACATGTAGATGTTGTGATAATACAGATCAATTTTATACAGTAGATCTTAGTATGTCTTTTCC